>PXOB01000505.1:0-41692 GCA_003012115.1 Trichothecium sympodiale
GAAGCGGTTGCACGGCTGACGGACAGCACCGGGATCCAGCCGGCCCCGCCGCTCCCGGGCCTTCCGCCTACCCGCGAGCAGCTGCAGCAGGCCCAGCGCTTGGACGAGGCCGCTGCGACCGCCTCCGCGCGGGTGGCAGCTGCGCTGGAGCCGATCCGGCCGCCGGGGGTTACCAGGCCAAAGGCGACGGATCCGAGGATGGGGCGGGCAGGGGCACCGAAAGTCCAATCGTCTCTAGTTCGTGTCTGATCCCCCTTTCAGGGGAGGCGGTTGAGGGGGCCCGGTTGCCAGACTTGCCCTTTCCCCAGAGAGAGCGACCATGAGCGCCACCAATCGCAAGACCGCCAGCTTCGGAGTGCCTTGGGAGTCGGCCTACGGGTACGTCCAAGCAGTCCGCGTTAACAACACGATCTTCGTGTCCGGCCAGCTATCGCATACGCCGGAAGGGCAGTTAGTTGCGCCCGCGGAGTTGGGGGCGAACGGCATGCCTGCCAACTTTGACACCATGGAAGCCCAAATGAGGCGCACCTACGAGAACGCGCAGGTGCTGCTGGCTGAGCTGGGTGGTTCGCTTGCGGACGTGGTCGAGGAAACGCTGTTCGTCATCGACGTTCCGGCCGCTTTCGCAGCCAGTGGCAAGGTCCGACCGGCCGTGTACGGCCAGGTTGTACCGCAAGTAGCGAGCAACCTGATCGGTATCTCTGCGCTTGCCTTCCCGGAGCAGCTGATTGAGATCGCCTTCCGGGCTGAAGTCGCAGGCTAACCCGGTGTGCGGGTCGAGATTGCCTCGGCCCGCACTGTGGACGCCGCGCTGTAGGGGTAGGGAGGCTGCCGCTCAGTTGCGGAAAGAACGCCCGCAGCCGTAGGGATCCTCCGCGCGGGAAAGTTAACGACGCCGGCTGCACTCAGCTCCCAGGAGGGGAGGCATCCAGCTGTCTTTGGACGCTATCCTTGCGGATATCGTCGATAGCGTGCTGTTGGCCCTCGAGTAAGGCCTCACATCGGCGCGCTTCGGATCGTAAGAACTCGGTCTTTCCGTGTTCAACCATCGCAGCTACTCTGATGGCCGCCCCTTCCCGTCGGGGCGCAACCATTGGTAACCAATCCCCATAGCGCGCAGGCTTGGTCGCTGTGAAGGAATACGCCTGGCCATGTAGCCACAAAGCTGCGGTCTGTGCGCCATTACCCATGTTTTTGAACTGCTCGGCAGAAGCTGGTCGACCAGCAGTTCGCTCGGTGCTGGACATGAAATCCCAAAAACCAGCGCAGTCTGCGTAGCTATTTGCTGCTTCAGCCGCCTCGGCGGTGACAGCCGCAATCTCCTCTTGCGTGACTTCAGTGGGAGCAGCTGGTGAAGCCGCCTGTCCCACCATCAGTAGCAGTCCAAGCAGATCCATTGCGCTTCCAAGGTGCGGCCTTAGGCCATTAGTTTCCTAACGCTACCCAACTCCAAAGCGGCCTGCAAACGTGAGAATTCTGCGCTGCGGCAAAACCCGGTGCTGACAATATTATTGCTGTTCCACGAGTAATGTTTCACGATTCATTGGCGCCATTTGGCACAGCGTTGGCACAGTCCGTTCCGAAACGTTTGCTAACTATAGCCGTGTCGCCCCCCTCCTAAGGGGAAGGTCGCCCGTTCGAATCGGGCCGGGGTCACCAGAATCAAAGGCTTAGGTGAGCGCTTCACCCTCGAGGAAGCTAGATTGCGGCATAAATGCGCCCACGTTTGGCACAGTTGGCACAGCGTGTAGTTGACCTCGATTGCGAGGTTGCAGATCATCTATGCAATCAGCAGGGGGCGATATGGACATCACAGGAATTTTAGGAGGTTTGCGCGCGCGCGCGCCGTGGCCAGAGGCAAGGCGGATGATCGCTATGGCGGATCTGCAGCCGGCTCAAGGATGGGACCGAACGATTGCCCGCTATCAGGGCGAAGACGTTGACAGCGAAAAAGGCGACGAGCTTTCAAGTTCGCTGGTTGAACACGCCCTGGCAGGTGAGAAAGCGATCCGCCTATACCGGATGGGTAAATCACAGCGGGATGCTCTTCGCGCTCATGCTCGATCCCTGGAAGTTCCCACCACTCCGTTCAGTGCAGCTTTCCCGGAACAAGTTGCGCAGGCGGGCGCGGGGCCACTCCAGGGAGACGGAAGTCTCTGTGCAGTCTATGACGACCATGACGGCGTTTTTCTGGTCTACTCGTCCATTCGCGAGTTTGAGATACGCGAAAAGGTTGAACTCGATGAGCTTGAAGACGATGTCCGTAAGGCGCTAGGGACCTTCTCACGTTTGGTTGGAGTGAAGGTTGTCCGTAGCCAAGTGTTCGATGTGCTTTGGATACCGCCTCATGGTGACGCAGTCTACGCAGCCGTTGATAGCCCGAAGGGAATGCCGGCCGACTTCATTTCCGTCGGTCATGCCAAGCTACGAAAAGTTGTAAGAGACGGCATCGGAGATAATCCGGAACCGGAAAATTTATTCTCCGTGGTCTCTGCGATATACAACTCGAATTGGGGGACTGTTAAGAGTCTCGGGTTCTTGACCGACACTGGCTCCGTAAAGTACGAAAAGATGAGGCTTGACTGTCTCCGAGCTGAACCGTTCCACATCGGTGGAAAGGACGCAGTCGACGGGATCATTCACCCCTTCAGCATTACCGTGCAATGGGATAGCACTTCCGGAGATCACACGTGGTCACCAGAGATTGAGCTACACTCCACCTCCATCGAGGCGCAAAATCCGGTTCCCGCCCTCTACGATGTGCACTTTAGATCTGGCATGAACGTTTCGGACCTGAGAAAGCTTCGTAGAAGGCTAAAAGACTTTCTGCCCTGAACCCCACTGACGCCTTGTCCATGGTGAGCATTCAACAATTGCAGCGAGAGTTACAGGAGCGCCTTGATGGCTCTCCTATCGCTAAATTGTGCGCAACAATCTTGGATTATGCAGATGGCCAGCGGCCGGAGAATTTAAAGTTTTTGACCTACACGTCGCTCGCGAAGGCGGCGGGCTCCACGGTTGAAGATCCCCTATTAGTTGCTGCTATCCACGTCTTAGAGGCCGCACCCAGGAACGGCCTACTGGTCAAGCACTATCTATTTTGGGACGGGTCTGGGAAGGCTGACCCAATTGCAGACAGTGAAGCGCGTGCTGCCTTTATCGGCGGAGAAATTGTGTTGGCGGATGGATCAGTTGTAAGCGACGTGGCTAACTATCTCATACCGTACTTTTCGGCCTCTGAGTGCCTTCTCGCAGCAAAGAAGGTCACCGAATGAGTGCGGGTGAGCTTACCGAAAAAATGCTGCGAATAATGCATGGTGGCAATCCTCAAGTTCAGATCATGCTGGACTGGAGTCACTTGCGGTATACCATGACTGAGTCGTATCCCGCCTTCTGTGACCTTGTGGAACGTGGGATAGAGTGGTCGTTCGGTCGATTGGCTGAGAATCCAAAAGATTCATCCTCGATGTCTGAGAACGCCCTGACGAGCATGATTGTGGCGCACCTCCGTGGAATGGCATTCGAGGTCGCATTCGATGCCACGGTCGGGGGGCACTGCGACCTGGTAGTGACGTATGGCACCAGGTACATGTGGTTGGGTGAGGCGAAGATATATTCAGGATACACTTGGCTGCTGAAGGGCTACTTGCAGCTCACCACTAGGTACGCCCGAGGAGAAGAGGGTGCGGACCGCGGCGGCTTGCTCATTTACATGAAGCATGGTGATCTGCCGAAGACAATGGCCAACTGGCAAACCGCGATTGGCACCGTAAAGTCTAAGCGTAACGGTGCTTCGATCAGTGTTACTGCATCGCCATCCCCGCCGGCCGCTTTCGCATCGGTCCAAGCGCATTATCGAACGGGCAGGGATTTTACCGTCAAGCATCTGCCCCTATCCATTGTATGGGAGCCAGAGGTCTAGTTTTCCTGCTTGGCGTGGCGACACGCAGTAGATTGAACGAAGTTCAAAATCTAAGGCACGCAACGGCCTGGTCGTCTCCTTCGGGCGTTAGGTGCGCGTAGTACTTTTCCGTTGTTGCGTAGTCTGCGTGACCCGCTAGGAGCTGAACTCTGCGTAGTGGAACGCCTGCCATCACCATATGAGCGCAGAAGGTGTGCCGAAGCCGGTGAAGGTGGCCGCCAGCGCCCGCCAGCTCTGAGTCTTTCTTGAACCAGTCCGACAGGGTGTCCTTATGCACCGTGACGATCGGGTCGGGCAAGCGGCGCAGTGCCCACTTGGCATAGCGGTTTAGAGGAACCTCCCGCCACTTTCCTGACTTTGTCCGGCCTTCGCCGTTCTCGTCCGGATCGCTTTCCACGAGGAGGCGCCCGGCGACGACTGAGCTTTTCTCCAGACCGATGATCTCGCCCCGCCGCAGCCCGGTGTGGGCCATGAAGAGCCACAGCGGCGCCCGCCCAGGGTTCGCCCGATACAACCGGCGCATTGCCGCCCGGTCATAGAACTTGACTGCCACGCTCCGCACGCCGCGAGGCGCCTTCACCGAGGACAGCGGGTTCACGTCCAGCTCTTTCCATTCGACACCGCGGTTGAATGCCGCCTTCAGCCTTCGAATCTCCTTTCCCACAGTTTCCTTAGCCGCCTTGTCGTCCAGCAGCCTGGCACGCTTGTACTGCTCCACCTCGACTGCTCGGATGCTGTCTATCGGCCGATGGCCGAACCGCTCAATGAAACGCTTCACCTCGCTCCTGGCCTTCGAGATCGTGGTCGGATGCTCGGCCTCGTACCAGTCTAGATACCACTCCAAGTAGTCACGAACCTTGGGCAGGCGTGCCAAGATCCGGACCCCATGAGTCAGTTCTGCTTCTTTCGCGGTACGTATTCTCTGCGCCTCACGGGCGTCAGGTTCCCCAATGGACCTGCGAAAGCGCTCGCCGCCTTCCGACCAGTCGAGGTAGGCCTTGCTGCCGCGCCAGTAGAGTCGAACCTTTGCCATTCCTCTGCACCCTCAATCGCGGCATACAGCGCCGCCTTTTCGTACAACTGCTTTCCCATGAAGCGTCTGGGCGTGAGCCCATAGCCCGTGGCGTTCTTCCTGAACTGGCTGTTCGAGACGCCGCAGTAGTGGGCGGCTTCCTCGACCGTGAGCCAGTCTTTGCCGGATAGGTCCAGCTTTTCAGCGGCTCCCATGGGTACCTCCTGCTGCCTTCCTTCTGCCGGCGGGCTGCTCGGCCAAGCGGGAGCGCTGCGGCGCAGGGAAGTTGAGGGAGCGGGAACCGTTAGCCATGAGTAGCGATCTCGGATTCAGATGGGCATGGGGATGCGGCTGCGCGGCGTGCGCGCTGCGAGATGGAAGCGGATGAAAAGTTCAGTTTCGGGCTATGCCGAAGGTCACCTAGACATCTGCCGCCGCCGCGGTACGATCTTTGGAATCGTTTCCATCGGGGGGATGGATGTACGTCGAGGTCTATCGAAACCAAGGGCTGTTCGCGAGGCTGACGGGGAACGTTGGTTGGCGGTGGCGCCTGAAAACCATGGACGGCGCAACGCTCATTGATGCCCGCGAGACATTTGAGGACAGGACAACCTGCCTCGGCCTGGTCGCGTTGCTGATGGCCGGCCTGACCGCGCGCGTCGTTGACGGCGAGACGAATCGCATGCTCAGGTTTGTGGCGGGTGAATGGCACGAGGCTGGGGAGTTCATTCGCTCGGGTTTCAGCGTCGAGTGGCCGCACAACTGACCCTCGCGCGCTCTTTCTCCCAGAGGTTTTTGCCTTTGCCCCGCCGCAGGTGCTGTGTATTCTCGGAGCGGAAGCGCACCCGACTTGGGGAAGTGGCAGGGCGATCTGATGCACAAGCAGGAAGACTGGGAATTGAAGGTGCGCGGCAGGGATGTAACGGTGCGCGTCGTGGTTGGCGCACAGGGACCTAGCACGATGATTGGTTTCCATGTGGTCTACGGTCCGAGCCGCATTGGCCTCGATATCCCTGTGGGGTCTCGCCAAGACGCTGCCGCTCGAACTGAGGCTCTCCTGACCGAAATGATGGGTAGCGGGTGGTACTGAGCAGCGCCGTTCAGCCACTGCCTACCGCCTGGCTGTCGGCCTTCCGGATCGCGTTCAACTCGGCGCCGGCCGTTTCAGCCCATTCGGCGCCATGCGCGAGGTAGTGATTCAGCATGAACCGGATCACGGCTGCCTGTTCTTCCTCCGCCTTGCGCGGGATAGCGTCGCCGCGCATACGCAGGACATTAGCCCACGGGCTGCACCAGAAGTTGGGGCGGCCGAGAATGTCGCGCACCTCCGGGGTATTCGGGATAACGGTGGTCCTTAGGTCCACGGCCTGCACGGGCGGGATCGCGTAGAGCTTGGAGCCCGGGCCGATTCCATGGCGCTTTACCAGCGGAGCAATAGATCCCGTACCTGTCCAGTGCAGGGTTAAGTCGTGGCCGACCACCGCCACCGGCTCCCGCTGCGACGGCTGGTTGGCGGCGATGATGGTTTGCCTGGACGTGGTGGCCTCATACGCTGCTGCCGGATCGCGCTCCAGTAGCTTGCCAAGAGCGGGATCGAGCGCACACACGACGGTACGCAGGGCACTCAGGAAATCGCTGCGGTCATCGAAGTAGATGGCGCTGACTGCGGCTTGCAGCGCGGTCGACTGTCCATCCGACTGAGCCATCCCCTTCACCTTCTCCGCCAGCTCCATCAGGATCAGGCCCGGCTGGCCGAAGAGGATCAGGCCCATTTCAGCGACTAGGCGCTGGGCTGCGCCATCTGCCATCGAAGTGTTCATGCCCTAGCCTCAATCGCTTCGAGGGCAGTGATAGCCAGCGGCCGCACGAACCACGCACCGAGGCCATCCTCCGTTTCGCCCAGCCACACCAGGCGCCAGTCAGCGCCCGGGGCTTCCGGGTTCCAGGCGATCATCTGTTGGGTGTTGGCATACACGCCGATACCAATCGATTCCTCCTCGAGCTCGGCCTCGACCACGACCAGGTCAAAGCCTTGGGCGTAGAACAGCGGCAGCACGGAGGACTCACGCCCATCGGCCCATGCAGGCACGTCGGGGTGGCGCATGACTTCGCCATGGCCGTCCCGCGCTGGCAGTCGTGCAGGGTCATACAGCCCGCGCCATGGATCAGACGGATCAACGCCATTGCCAGTCTGGCTGCGCACCAGCTGCAGCAGCTGCGCGGCGTGCGCCAGCCGGGCTTGGGTGTTATCGCAGAGCGGAGTGTCGCCTTCCTGGTGGCTGCTGCGAAGCGAGGCGTACCACGCGGCGACGGGAGCCTCGAACACGCGCAGATCCTGCACGCCGGGCAGGCGGGCATACAGGTCGAGCAGCGCGGTCGAGGCCTGAGCCAGAGGAACCGCCTTCGCAGCATTGGGGAGCCACACCGCCTCAACGGCGATAGCCTCCAAGGTTTGGACGGCCTCGCGCAGGACAGGGCACGTGTAGGCGATGGGGAGAGTTTTCGTCTGTTGGATCGCGGTCATCGTGTTGCCTGCTAGAAGTCGGTGGGTGGATAGACGAATGCGCCGGCCAGAGGGTCTTGGGGCGCGATGGGCGTGACGCCAGCCGGAACTGGGGGCAGCGGGCCGGTGTGCCGATACCGGCGATGTGGGTCGTTCGCATACCGGCCATCGTTGAGCCGGGTGACCTGGTACGTGGGAAAGCCATCTGCAGGGAGGGAGGCCTTGGCCTCGGCAATCAAGCTCACGAACCGTTCCTGCCACTCGGCCGGCATCGACTGCAGGCTTCGGCGGGGAACTACGAAGTACGCCGCGCGCGACTGGCCGAACGCCTGGTGTGCGGGGCCAGTCGCGTAAAGCACTTTGCGGGCCGTGACAGCGTCGGTGGTGCGATCTCTGGAAGGGGCGCTCATCAGGCTCAGTCCGCGCTTTTGGTCGGCAGGCGATCCATGTAGCCGCCGTGGTTCGCCGCATGGCGGCTCAACGTGGGGCGCAGGGGCGTGGTGCCCAGCTGCTCGATACGCCCGCCCTTTGCGCGGAACGCGGCCAGATCCTCGGCCAGCTGATCGCGCTCGTAATCCTTGTGCCGCACGGTGGTCGACGCGTCACTCGCACGGCCGTTCTCTGGGAGAGCTGTGACCAGGGCGCGGGACGTCCGGCGCTCACGGGGCTCTGCGGCGCTCAGCGGGGCGATCGCGTGCTGAGCGTGGCCCGCGAGACGCCAGATACCGATGCGGCCGGAGCGCGCGCAGGTGGCCTGTCCGCTGCGCGCCAGGCCGGTCAGCGTATGGCTGATAACGTGACTCGACTCGTTGATGCGCCCGAGGGTCCTCAGCTGCTCAATCGTCGCGCCCTGCGGGAACTGCGCGAGGGCTTTGCGCACCAGGTCGGCGCGGCCGGCGTGCTGCGGGCGGCCGCTCATGGGCGGGCCTCGGCGAGCAGCTCGCGCATGGCCCAGCCATGGTGCATGACCTTGGAGGAGGCATCGGCCACGGCATCCGGGTTCTCCGTCAGCACCAGGCTGTTGTCCAGCGGATAGCTGCTGTGACCGTCCCAGTCCTCTACAACCTTCTGTAGGCCGAAGTGTTCGCACAGTTCCTGTGCGTTGGCGTTCTTGCCGCACAGGTGCGGCGCATAGATCACGACAGAACGGCTCATGCGTGGATTCCTTTCGTGCTGCGCGTAGCGCGCGTGGCGGGAGAGATCGACCGGACGCGCACGCCCTGCCGGTCGAGCCAGCGGTGCGCGGCCTGAGCGGCCAGACGGTTAAGGGGAAAGGTCGTGCCGCCCAAGCGAAGCGAGTTGTGCGATACCCCCACGCTCCGGCTGGCGCTGGCGGCGATCCGCATGAGCGATTCGCGGGGCGCGGCGGTGTACAGCCCGGCCCAGATCCAGCCCTGGCACACCATCAGCACCAGCGACTCGCCTTGGTGGCCGGTGGCGAACTGCTGCTCGACCGGAAGGGTTGCTGCAGCTCTCATGCGGAGAGCGCCAGCACGCGGGCCTTGGCAACTTCGGCCTCGGCAGCGGCGAGGCCGGCGGCGGTCAGAGTCGCGGTGCGCGGCAGCTGCGGGTCGTCGTAGCGCATCAGCGCGCGCTCATCCAGCCAGTTCATGACGCGACGGGTGAACACCTTGTCCGGTCGGTTGTTGGGCGCGAAGCCCGCGCGGGTGCGGTGCAGTGAGTGGTCCGAAGCGGCATGCGCTGCCAGCAGCGCGGCGCGTTCTTTCGGCTTGAGTGCGGCGGCCATGGCGTGTCTCCTGGTCAGGCTGCAATGGAGGTGGAAGGGGCGGGTGAAGCGAGTTCGGCCAGCACTTCGCCGCGGTGGCGGGCGAGGTAGGAGATGGGAATGCGGTAGTGCGCCAAGGTGCTGTCGGTCCAGCGCAGCTCAGCCAACGCGGCACGGTCGTAGGGAACCGGCCGGGTGGCGATGCCGCAGCGGTGGCACTCGATGTGCACCAGGTCGGGGCAGGCCGTGCCCAGGCGATGACCGGTGGGCGCGCCGCTGGTAGTGACGATCTGCGGCCGGTGGCCGTTGCCACAGGAGGGAACCGATGCAGGCAGTGGGCGGGAGGTCTGGCGCATGGTCAGCCTCTCACCGAGCTGCTGGCTGCCCAGCGAGCCTTCGCGGCCTCGCGGTCGGCGTGGGCGCCGTGGAGTTCGGCGATGCGCAGCGGCACGACGACAGCGGCCAGGAGCGCAACTGCCAGCCAGGTGATGCGCATGCGACGGCTCATGCGGCGCCTCCGTGGAGCTCTCGTCGCATTGCTCGCAAGCTTCGGACCGGATGGGGCTCGTCCAACAGTTCGGCGCAGTCAGCGCAGGCGTATTGCGCTCCACCGCCGCCGTCGATATCGATCCCCAGCACCCAGCCTTCGTGGCCCGCGAGATCCTCGCAGTCATCCTCACTGATGGCGCCTGGGCTGTTCTGATCGCAGTTGAAACACCACAAGTGGCGGTGTGTGGCTGTGAGCGCGTTCATGCCCGCACCTCAGCCGACATATCCCGCGAGCAGGCTTCCAGGCGGAGGCTTGCCACGCCCATGCGGCGCGAGCGGCGCAACTGGTTGCGGTTGTGCTCACCCTTGCTTCGGGACCACAGAGTCCGGGCGGTGCTGTGATCGCGGGCCGCCAGCGCCAGCAGGGCCTTGACGGCCAGCAGCGGCAGCAGGGTTGAGCTCGGATCGGCGTGGCGATGGGACATGGCGCGCTCCTGGTTAAGAGAGGGCGCGGGCGGGTCAGCTGCCGAGGGGGCGGCAACGGCTGGGTGGGGAGTTCCCGGCCGCTTGGCGACCCGCCGGTCGCCCGCCAGCAGTGCTGGCAGACGGACCATACAAGCAAACTTGCGCGCAAGTCAACAAGAAAACTTGCGCAGAGGCCAATCGGCTTTGGGCATGCCTGAACGTGTTGCTACCCTTTGGGCGTCAAACATGGAGGGGTAGGGATGGAACTGCTTGTAAACACCGTTGGTGCTTTCGGGATTGCTGTCATCACGCTGGCGTTGCTGTCGCTCATCGTGATGGGGCTGCTGATGCCGCTCGCTGTGTTCGGAATAAAGCCGCTGCTGCGAGTGGCTATCGATGAACTGCGTAAGACGAATCGGCTGCTTGCACGGCAAGCCATGCGTGACCAGGGGATGGACGCTGGAGGCGTTGGCGAGGTCGCTACGTCACGGGACGATTCCGCGCCGCCGAACCTGCGGGACTTCATCCGCGACCGCGATGCGAGATCCTGATATGCCTTGAAGCACGTCCGCACGCTGGAAACGCCGTTGAGGCGTTTCCAGTAGTGGCGGGGACTAAGGCTTGGGTAGTACCGAGGCCATGTTCTTGATCAGCCCTGTCTGCTCAAGAGGGAATCCCTCTGTGATTGCTTCTCTTGCTTCCTCGAGCTCGATCAACAGAGTGCGCAGTTCACTAGGCGAAAGGTCAGTGATGCTTTGCCTCACAACCAGGTGCTGATCAACAAGCCAGCCGAGCTGAAAGGCCTCAGTCAGTACCCGAATACGGCGTATGTACGCTGAAACTGTAGCGTTGGGGTCGACGCTCGCTGGGGAGATTGTTGGTAGGCCTCGGTCTGGTGGCCTATCTCGCTTTCTAACTTTGGCCGCCAGCGCGTGCGCGAGTGCTTCCAGTGCTGCTGCTTCCTTCATCATCGACCCCCTTCGAAACCTGGCGCTTACGCAAATGCGCGGTGAAGTCGACCACATTGTCCGGTGTGACTGCCTGCTCTGAACGTGCGCTCAAGTATCGATACGCGAGCAAAACAATGGCAGCGTCGTCAGTGCTTTCTGGATCAAAGGATGTTCCAAGAGCAAGACAAGCAAGGCGAACAAGTTGGTACGACGCGGCCAGAGTAGGGGCGTCGAGTTGCAGCGGTTGAGATTGGCCGGGGGAGGCGACGAACGACCCGCTAGCCGCAGCGCCATCCCACTGTAGGAATTGTTCCACCGTCAGGCCAAAGGCCCTCGCAAGCTCAGGCAAATAGCGGGGCCGCCTGGTAGGGATCTCCAGCAGCTGCTGCAGGTGTTGGTACTTGACGTTAGGCGCGCCTGCAGCGCGGACGCGGGCAGCCAGAGCCTCGACCCCTAGGCCCTGAGCGTCCATCAAGCCCTTGGTGATTTCGCCGATCAACATGCAAGTAATCTTGCACTGTTGTAACGCAAGAAAGATTGCGGTAGCTTTGCGCAAGGTTTCTTGTGCGAAGGCGTCCGATGACCCCGCTGGACAGAGCTATCTTGATCTGCGGCACCCAGAGTGAGCTGGCCCGGCGTGTGACCGGAAAGCCGGCCACTGGCTACGTTTACCACTGGCGCAAGAATGGTGTGACGGAAGAGGTCGCAATCGCCATTGAACGAGCTGTGGCCACCGCTGTGGGGGAAGACCCAGCTGCGGCAGCACGCGCAGCAGCCAGCGGCGGAGGGGTGACCGCAGACGAGTTGCTTCCAGGCGTGCGTTGGGAGCGGAATGAGACCGGGGCGGTCGTCGGTTACTTCAAGAATGTCCCGCCGTTGGCTGGAGTCACTGATTTCCATGCGTGACCCATCCCTCACTATCGCAATCGTGCGCCATGTCTGGGTGGCTGGGCACCGCCACTATCGGCTGCGCAGCCTCGGGACAAAGCTCCGCAAGTGCGGGGTGGCTACCGTCTTCCTGATAGTGGCCGGTGCGATTGCTGTGGCGGTATGCCGGAGCCCAGAGGACCGCCACCACGCCACCGATTCCCGATGCTGCGTTGTAGGTGCGGATCGCGGTGAAGTGCATGCGCTGGGGGAAGCTGATGATCTCTGCCATGGCGCGAATGTTGCGCCGGTCGCTACCAGCCTTCCCACGATGATCGATAGAGCATTTCAGGGGGAAGCATGACTTGCCTCCGCTCTGACCTGTACTGGCGGGATGCGCTGCACAACGCAGTGGCCCGCGCCCCGGGTGGCCTGCAGGACGCAGCGGCGCACATAAGCAAGCGTCGAGGCAGGTCGATCTCGACCGAGACGCTGCGCAAGAAGCTTCGGGCCATCGATGGAGAATCCATTTCCATGGAGATGGCCGAGATCCTGACGGACTACCTGCAACAGTTCGTGGTCACCCAGGAGATTGCCACCGACTGGGTGTGCTCGCTCGCAGGTCAGTACGACCTAATGGTGGACTACGTGCCGCCGCCACCGGAGGGCGGTTGGCCCGATGAGCTGGCCGCAATCCAGGCAAAGCTGCTGGAACTGCACAAGCTAACAGGGGAGCTGGCAGGCGCAAGCATCGACGCGCTGGCCGACCGTCGACTTAGCGTCCCCGAGGCTGACCGAATGCAGGACTTGTCGCGCGATGTGCGCAGGCTTTGCTACCGCCTGGAGCGCAACGCATGCCGGGCCGCTGGGCAGCAGGGAGCGGAGGACTGACGTGTCAAGCCACCACGCCCATCGATCCAGCTATCGAAGGCGTGGCATGGCCAGCGCATCTGCGCGGCAAGCGATGGAACTAGCAGCCCTGGCACTGACTGATGCGGTGCCGGGCTTGGTCGGTGAAGAAGCATTGGCGGAGCGCGAACGCATTCGCCGGCGACAAGAGCAGCAAGACAACCGGCAGCACTGCCTGCCTTTGGGGAACCCTGATGTACCAAGCAAGCATTGATTCGGCCCCATCCCCCCGGGTGGCTTGTGAAAGGCCGCGTGCTGCCCGCACTACTGAACCCGCCCTGGCATTGAGAACCATTCTCGATACCAGCGATGGGTCCTCCCTGGCTTTCGTGAACGCGGGTAATCAGACGCGCATTTCCTGGGTAGATAGCGGCTCGGGAAACTACTGAATGTCTGAAAACTATGTGGATGTGCTGCAGCAGCTGCAGTCTGCCGGCCTACTGGTCACCGAACTGGACACGACCGGGCGCATGGTTCGCTGCCGCGTCGAGGGCTCACGCGAGCGCCGCGGCTGGTACGCGCTCCACGAACTGAACACGTCGGCCGGCGAAGTGCTGGTCGTCGGGACATACGGCGTTTGGCACGGCAACGAGAACGGCGCAACGAAGGTCGATCTGCGCAAGCGCGACAAGACCTTCTCCGATGAGCAGCGCGAAGCGCTGCGCAATCGGCTGGCTGAGGATCGACGCCGTGCGGAATCCGCACGCCAGACCCAAGCGAAGCGAGCGGCAGAGCGGGCGTCGTCCGCCTGGGCTAAGGCCAATGCAGTTGGCGAGGCCGACTACCTGGTCAGCAAGGGCGTGCAGGGTTTCGGCCTGCGCTACGGCACCACTGGCGCCGCTCTCGTCCCGCTGCTTGACGTCAACGGCCAGGTGCACGGCCTGCAGGTGTTGCGCAGCGCCAAGCTGGCTGCCGCAGGGCGCAAGCCCGCGAAGGAGTACTGGCCGGCCGGTATGGTCAAGAAGGGCCACTTCCACCTGATCGGCGGAAGCCCGCAGTGGATCCTACTGGTGGCCGAGGGCTATGCCACGGCGGCCACGCTGCACATGGCCACGGGCTACCCGGTGGCCGTGGCATTCGACGCCGGCAACATGCTGGCCGTCGCCTCGGCCCTGGCGAAGCGCTATCGCGGCATCAAGATGCTGCTGTGCGCCGACGACGACGTGTTGCAGAAGTGCCGGCACTGCAAGAGCCGCCTGGTGCTGGCCGACCATCCGCAGTTCTGCCCATCGTGCGCGCAGCCGCATGGCGCGTCGAATGCCGGCCTGCTCGGTGCCGAGGCCGCAGCGCTGGACGTGGGCGGCGCGGTCCTGCACCCGGTCTTTGCCGATGAGCCGGCCAGGCGTGAGCGATTCATCGACAACGGCCGCAAGGTCAGCGACTTCAACGATCTGCACGCCCAGGAGGGCCTGCATGTCGTGCGAGCGCAGGTCGAGGCCCGTCTCACGGAGCTTTCATGGCGGGTGCCTGCAGAAAAACGCGCGCCTTCCATCACCAACGACGGGGGCGAGGGGAGTGATCGACTGTCTCCCATCCATTCGTTGAGCGAGCTGCTGGAGCGCTTCGCGCTGGTCTATGGGCAGGGCGGCACGGTGTTCGACCACAAAGAGCACATGCTGGTTGCCTTGGGCGACATGCGCGATGCCTGCGTGCGCAAGGAACTGCACCGCGCGTGGATGGAGCACTCGGATCGGTCCATCGTGCGTGTCCGCGAGGTCGACTTCGACCCCTCGGGCGAGAAGCCGGGCGTTACCTGCAATCTGTTCGCAGGCTGGCCGACCGTGCCGCAGGAGGGCAACTGCGACCGGCTGTTGCAGCTGCTCTGGCACATGTGCGGCAACGAGGCCAACCAGAAGGCGCTGTACGACTGGGTGGTCAAGTGGCTTGCGTACCCGCTGCAGCATCCGGGCGCCAAGATGAAATCGACCATCGTCATCCATGGTCCGCAGGGCACCGGCAAGAACATGTTCTTCGATGAGTACATGAAGCTCTACGGTGAGTATGGGCGCGTGCTTGACCAGGCCGCCCTGGAAGACAAGTTCAACGACTGGGCAAGCCGCAAGCTGTTCCTGCTGGCCGACGAAGTGGTTGCACGCACCGAGGTCTACCACCTCAAGAACAAGCTCAAGGCGCTGATCACGGGTGACCGCATCCGCATCAACCCGAAGAACATTCAGGCCTATGAGGAAGATAACCACGCTAACTTGGTCTTCCTCTCAAACGAGGCGATGCCGGTCGTGCTGGAAGAGGATGACCGCCGCCATGCGGTGATCTGGACCCCGGACAAGCTGAGCCTGGAGTTCTACACAGAGGTGCTGGCCGATATTCGCAACGGCGCGACGGCGGCGCTGCACTACTACCTGCTGCAGGTTGACCTGACCGGCTTCACCAACGGCACCAACCCGCCGATGACGCAGGCCAAGGAGGAACTGATCGGCCTGAGCCAGGACAGCCCGCAGCGGTTCCTGGACGAGCTCTACGGCGATGACATTCCCGGGCTGAAACCCATGCCGGCGCTGTCGAAGGAGTGGTACGAGGTCTACAAAGCCTGGTGCGCACGCGAAGGCATGCCGCGCCCAGCACCGTCACCAAAGTTCATCAATGCACTTGTGCGAAAGCGCCAGATCATCCACCCCGACCGGGCGCGGAAGCGCTACCAGATCGAGCAGACCGTGAATGGGCCTCATGGCTTCCTGATGCTCGGAGATTGCACGGTGCCTGACGGGAAGACAGAGGCAGCATGGCTGGGCGACCAGGTCGTGTCATTCCGCCGCATGTACTCCGATTACAAGGGGCGTGCGTGATCACTATGCCCATCAATGTGCGGCGCGTGCGGGATGTGCGCGCAGATGTGCGGGCGTTGAATTGCCGTGAATCGCTTGCGGCAGTACGCATGTGCGGGACGTGCGGGCATCGGCCTACATGGGCGGGCGCGGGCGCGAACGGGTATCGCGCTACCACGCCGCAACTTGCCTCGCGTGCGTATATGGGTGACCGCACATCCCGCACTCGCCGCACACGCCTTGTCGCGTGTGGATTCAGCGTCTATCGCATCCCGCACACGCTACCGCACAGCCCGCACATGCTCACGCGCGCGCGTTGTTCCGCTTTAACGATCTTCGAAGGAAATGGAGAAGGGGGTAGCAATGGCTGAGGAAGACGTGACGATCACTGGCAAAGAGCTGGCCTCGCTGATCGGCTGTAAGCCGTCCTACGTGGTAGAGCTAAGGAAGAAGGGTCGGGTGGTGGCGGGCAAGGGCAGCAAGGGATTCCTGAAGGCCGCCTCCCTGGAGCTCTACGCTCGCACCGCAGACCCCGTCTATGCCGGTGTCGCCCAGCGCCACGCAGATGAGCGCGGTCGCGCGCTGGTGGGGGCAGGGGAGCCGGACAATGCCATCGACGCCGACATCGATGACGAAGAAGAGGATGGTGACGACGACGATGCCAGGCCCTCACGCGCCGGTCGCCCGCAGACCCCGGATTCCGCACGCAAGGCCAAGGCGCTGGCCGACAAGGCCGAGACCGACGCGCACATGGCCCACATCGCGCTGCAGAAGGAGCTGGGGCTGCTGCTGCCGCGCGCGGACGTGGAGGCATTCCTCGCTGAGCATGCAACGACGTTCCGGGGTGCGATGGAGCGCCTGGCCGACACGCTGGCGCCGCAGCTCGCCGCAACGTTGGATGAGGCCGGTTGCCGGCGGCTGGTATGGGATGAGGTTAGCCACGCCCTGGAAGAACTCAGCCAGGGCTTCCGCACGTTGGCGGCCAAGGCGGCGGAGGCTGCGGAATGATGGAGGCACAGAGCTGCCTGGCGTCGGTGCTGGCGCGCTCGCTGCAGCCGCGGCGGCCCATGAGCGTTTCGCAGTGGTGCGACGAACACATGCGCCTGTCCACCAAGAGCGGCAGCAAGCCCGGGCGCTGGGTGACGG
This sequence comes from Trichothecium sympodiale, assembly GCA_003012115.1. Taxonomy (NCBI): domain Eukaryota; kingdom Fungi; phylum Ascomycota; class Sordariomycetes; order Hypocreales; genus Trichothecium; species Trichothecium sympodiale. The sequence goes on from PXOB01000505.1 coordinate 16,773, forward strand.
ACCGCAACCCGCCACTGCGTGAGCCGATGGACAACATGTCCGCCCGTAGCCCGGTGCATGACCAGGTCTGCATGTTCCCGATCCAGTTCGGCAAAAGCCAGCTGGCGACCAATGCCATGGCCTACTGGATGGACTATGCGCCGGGCCCGATGATGTACGCGCTGCCGGGTGAGGTGTCCATGAACAAGTGGATCGCCCAGAAGCTCAACCCGATGATCGAGGTGTGCGCAGCGGTCAAGAAGGCGCTGACCAGCACTGCCAGCCGCGACAGCGCCAACCAGCGCACGTTCAAGGACTTCGCAGGCGGCCAGCTGTTCGTGGAGCACATGGGCAGCCCGCAACGCCTGAAGTCTTCGACGGTGAAGTACCTGCAGGTGGATGAGATCGATGAGGCGCCGCAGCAGCTTTCCACCGGCGACGATCCGGTGAAGATGCTGGATGGCCGCACGTCGTCCTTCCCGACCACCTACAAACGCCAGTACATCAGCACGCCGGGCATCGCGGGACTCAGCCGGATCGCGAAGCTGTACGACAAGAGCGACCAGCGCCGCTATCACGTTCCGTGCCCGCATTGCGGCCATTACCAGGCGCTGCAGTGGAGCGGCCTGGTGTGGTCGCCCGACAAGAGCCACGCGTGGTACGCGTGCTGCGAGTGCGGTGTCGCCATCGAGGAACACTTCAAGACCGACATGATTGCCAACGGGCGCTGGGTGGCGGCCAATCCTGACTCGCCGATTCGCGGCTATACCATCAATTGTCTGTACTACCAGTTCGGCCTGGGACCGCGCTGGCTGGACCTGGTGAAGGAGTGGCTGGAAGCCCAGGGTGATCCTGCATCCCTCAAGACGTTCGTGAACGACCGGCTCGCCGAGACGTGGGAAGACCCGTCGATGCGCGCGGTCAAGCACAACGTGATCAAGGATCGCGCCGAGCCTTACGCCCTGCGCTTGGCTCCCCTCGGGGTGCTGGCGGTGACGGTCGGTGTCGATACCCAGGATGGACGCTTGGCGGTCCACACCATTGGCTGGGGGCGCGGCATGACCGCCTGGACCTTGGACTACGTGGAACTGCAGGGCGATCCCGCAGAGGACGCCGTCTGGGTGGCGCTGACGGACCTTCTGAACCGAGCCATCGAACGAGTGGACGGCGCTCTTCTGCGCCCGATGGCGGTCGCTATTGACGCCGGTGGTCACCGCACGGAGGCGGTAAAGAACTACGTCCGCCAGCGGCGTGTCACCAGGCCCATGTGCATTTTCGGCGCCGTGCCGAACAACGCGCCAGTGCTTTCGAAGGGCAAGCTGGCTGATGTGACCTGGAACGGCAAAACGGACAAGCGCGGCATCACGATTCACCACGTCGGCACCGTGGCTGCGAAGCACTATCTGTATAGCCGCCTCTCTGCCGATGCTGAGCGCGCCGTCGAGTCGCGCTTGGTGCATTTCAGCGATGAGTTGCCGGATGAGTACTTCCCCGGGCTGGTGTCGGAGGTCTACAACCCGGTGAAGAACCGATTCGAGAAGAGGGTCACACGCAATGAGCCGCTCGATACCTGGGTATACGCATACGCTGCCGCGCATCACCCAGAGGTCCGCTTGCATCGCTACACGCGAGCCGACTGGGACGTTCTGGAAGCCCGCCTACTGCTGACAGTGAACAGCACGGATTCCCGTGAAACAGCGGAACCGCATGCCGAAGTCGAGGCGAAGACTGTTTCGCGTGGAACGCAACAGGTACGGCCGCGTAGCAGCGGACTGGCGCGAGATGGGTGGGCGCTGTAATGGCAAAACGTACCGAGTCAGCCGAAGAGCTGAGGGAGCGGATCCTGGCCGCCATGCGGGCCGACATTGGCATCAGTGAGCGCATGGCGCTGCCGTTCGTTGAGTCGGTTATGAAGTGCTTTGCGGGCGAGCGCACCTACTTTCGGTAGAGCCAAGGAAATACCCTGTAGAGAGAATCCAGGAAGCATTGACGAATGGAGAGCCTGCGAGTCAGGTGTGCAGAAGGTTTGGGATATCGCGCAGACAACTGAATAGACTCTTTGCCGGTGGGTTGCCGAAAAGAAGGGCTGCCATATAGGCAGCCCCGATTTAGATCATCGCTACAAAGTAAGTCACTTACTTCACATCACTCCGCAGCATTTGCACCTTGGAGGGATCGACTTTGATGATCGAGCCACCTTCTTCTTCGACCAACATGCGGGTCACAGCGAACCTGTTGTCGCCTTCATCCGTAATCGTGTCGTGGGCTATCTGATGGAAAATTCCAAACTTCCATTTTCCATCTTCTGCCAAATACTTGCAGGAAATCGGTTCGGCGCCGAGCTGGAAGCGGGACACATCGTGCTTTGAATTAGACATTGGATCCTCCCTGTTGATCAAAAATTCAAGTTTCGATCTTGCCATGCAGTGGCAAAAAAAGGCCAGCGCGTAATGAAGTAATCAAGTAAATCAATGGGTTGCCACGCCCTTCGCGCCACTTTGTTCCAATACATGGCGCGGTCATGTCGCCATCATTTCCTGCATGAAGACTGCTCAGGAAATGCTGGATTTCTACATCGACGCGGAGGTCGCCGTTCTTTCGGGTCAGACCGTTCGCATCGGCGATCGGCAGTTGACCCGAGCGGACCTGGCTGAGATCCGTTTGGGTCGGAAAGAGTGGCAGGGTGCGGTCGTCCGAGGCGGGGCGGTTGCCGGCCGACGTGCGCGCTGGGCGAACGCCGACTTCGGTGGGGTGACCTGATGTCCTCCGCACAGATCGCCAAGGCTCGATTGGGCGCCACCCTTGGCGCTGATCGCGCCGTTCAAACCGCGCGTGCGCAGATGGCTCCTGTAATCGCCCGCGCGCACGAAGTCACGCGGCCTTCGCGAAACCGAAAGCTGGCGAGGGACTGGGGCAGTGGCAATGCCATCGCGGGCATGGATGCCCGCCAGCTCCGCGATCAGGCCCGCCATCTGGAGCGCGACCTCGATCTGGCGGACAACGCGTTGAACGTCTTGGTCCAGAACACGGTTGGCGCAGGTATCGACGTGCTCTCTGCACCTCGGCTCCCCGGGCAGCCGATCAACCGCGATCTGGCACTGCAGCTGGACGACCTCTGGGACGCTTGGTGGGACGCGCCCGAGGCCACCCGCACGCACGACTACGGCATGTGCCAGCAGCTGCTGGCACGCAGCTGGTTCCGCGACGGTGATGCGTTCTACCAGGACCTGATCGGCGCCGTGCCGTATTTCGAGCACGGCACCGTTGTGCCGTACAGCTTCGAGATGTTGGAAGCCGATCTCGTGCCTTTGGACTTCAACGATCCGGCGCGAAACATACTGCAAGGTGTCGAGCTCAACGCCTGGGGCCGGCCTATCGCATTCCACGTCTACAAGAGTCATCCGGGCGATCCGATGGGCACTCGGCTGGAGACCAAGCGGGTTTCTGCCGAGTTCATGCACTGCATCGCGCTGATGAAGCGCCTGCACCAGGTGCGGGGGCTCAGCGTGTTCGCGAGCGCCATGTCCCGATTTGAGGACGTGAAGGACTACGAAGAATCCGAACGCATTGCTGCCAAGGTGGCGGCGTCGATGACATTCCAGATCAAGAAGGGCGGCGGCGAGCAATACGGCACGGATCTGGGCGGTCAGGCCATCCTCCAGGACGGTGTTCCGATTCGTGAGCTGCGCCTCGCCCCCGGTGCGATCTTCGATGATCTGTTGCCTGGCGAGTCGATTGAGAGCTTGGGCACCGACCGCCCGAATCCCAACGCAGCCACCTGGCGCAAGGAACAGTTGCGCGCCGCTGCCGGTGGCATCGGCGTGAGCTATTCCAGCCTGTCGCTGGACTACAACGGCACCTACTCGGCACAGCGACAGGAGCTGGTCGAGAAGTGGGGCAGCTACCTGATGCTGGCCGAACGTTTCATTGCACTGTGCGTGCGACCGCAGCGCATGCGATTCGTCCAGGCCTGCGTGCTTTCGGGGCGCGTGCGCCTGCCCCGTGGCTGGACGCTGCGGGATCTGGCCGCCTCAACGTACGTCCGCCCGGTGATGCCGTGGATTGACCCGTTGAAGGAGGCTTACGCGCGGGGCGAGGCAGAGGACCGCGGCTGGGTGTCGCCGCAGCAGAACACGCTTCAGTACGGCAACAACCCCGCCGAGGTCCTGCGCCAGCGTCAGGACTGGCAGGAACAGACCCAGACCCTTGCGCCGTTGGCGCCCAACACCAGTGCAGAAGCGCGTGCCCAAGTCCTGGGCCAGCTGACGCGCGATCTTTCCAGGAGCGAATGACATGCGTGCACGCCTGTTGGCCAGCGCGATCCAGAACACCATCCGCGCGGACGCGGCAACCGAAGCCGAGCTCGGCCCAGCCTTGTATCAGGTCCGGGCAGAGGCCGATGTCGCCGACGTGATGATCTATGGCGCCATCGGTGGCTATCTGTTCGAAGAGTCGGTGTCCGCTGCCGACCTGGTCGAGCGGATCAGCCAGATCACTGCGGGCACCATCCACGTGCGCTTGAACAGTGTTGGTGGTGTCGTCGCTGACGGCATGGCAATCCACAACGCGCTGCAGGCCCATTCGGCGCACAAGATCGTCACCGTGGAAGGGCAGGCCGCTTCCATCGCCTCGCTGATCCTGCAGGCCGGCGATGAGCGGCGGGTCTATGCCAGCTCCCTGGTCATGGTTCATGCACCACGTACTGTGGCTGCCGGCAGCGCTACCGCATTCCGCCAGAACGCAGAGGCGCTGGACGCGCACGCGTCGGCAATGTTGGAGGCCTACGCGGCCCGATCTGGCCGACGTGAAGAGATGGAGCGACTGCTTACCGACGACGCCGACCACTGGTTCGCGGGTCCGCAGGCGGTCGATGCCGGTCTGGCCGACCTGGTGGTGGACGCCGACCCCGGTGCGACGGCCATGTGGTCGTCGGCATCGACCGTCGCCATCAGCGGCTATCTGCAGTCCATCGAGGGCGCTGGCGCGCCCGTGTTGTCCCAGCTGCGTCGAAGCATCGTCGCCAGCCTCTCTCCGCAAGTATTCGCCTCGCTTCCCGAGGTCAGCCAGTCGGCCGTGATCGGCCATATCGAGGATCCAACCATGAAGAAGCAGTACAGCGCCATCCTCGCGAACGCCGGTCGACAGAGCCCGGCAGTCGCAACCACCGCTGCCGCGCCCGTTACCCCGGTCGTCGGCGCGGCTCCCGTTCCCGCGCCGACGTCGGGCGACCCGGTCCAGGCCGCGCTGGGTGCGTTGCGTGAGCGCAACACCCAGATCCAGGCCATTGCGCTCCCGCACATGGGCAACGCACAGGTCCGTGAGTACGTGGATGGCGTGATGGCGCAGGCAGACTCCAACATCACTGCCGACGCGGTGGGTCGCCACATCCTGGCACTGCTGGGCAGCACCGCTGCACCGCTCAATGGCGGTGCGGCCGTCACCGCTGGTACTGACCAGCGCGATCTGACCCGATCGGCCATGTCCAATGCGATCCAGGCTCGTGCCGGTCTGGTCCAGGCGACGGACGGTAACGCCTTCCGTGGTATGTCCCTGACCGAGATCGCCCGCGCCTGCGTGCAGCAGGCCGGTGTGGATACCCGTGGTATGGAGCGACTGGAGGTGGTGGGCATGGCCTTCACCCACAGCAGCTCGGACTTCCCGCAGCTGCTGGGAGACGCTTCGCGCCGGGCGCTGTTGCAGGGCTACCAGGAAGTGGAAGAAACCTTCGACCAGTACACCCGCCCGGTGAATGTGAGCGACTTCAAGCCGACCAACCTGGTGGGTCTGGGCGCCTTCTCTGATCTGGATGTCGTCCCGGAAGGCGGCGAGTACAAGCAGGGTTCGTTCTCCGAGCAGTCGCAGGCCATGAAGATCGTGACCTACGGCAAGCTGTTCACCATCACCCGCCAGGCCATTATCAACGACGAACTGGGCGTGTTCGGCGATGTGCCGCGCAAGATGGGCCAGGCTGCACGCCGTACGCTCGCCAAGGCGGTGTTCGACCTGATCAACAGCAACCCCAAGCTGGCCGATGGAAAGACCCTCTTCCACGCTGACCACAACAACCTGCTGCCGGCGGCGTTGATCAGCACCGCCAGCGTCGGCGCGATGCAGGCTGCCATGCGCCTGCAGAAGGATGCTGATGGCAATCTCATCCAGGTGCCGATGCGTGGCCTGCTGACGCCGGTTGCCCTCAGCGGCTTGGCGAAGACCGTACGCACCGCCCAGTTCGCCGTGGGCGCGGGCGTTGGCAGCAATGACCCCAACATCGTGCGTGAAACCTTCGAAGTCTGGGACGACGGTCGTCTGGACGCCAAAAGCGCTCAGGCCTGGTACGGCATCTCCAACCCCTCCTACGTGGACGGGATCGTGGTGGGCTACCTCGACGGCAATCAGACGCCGTACCTGGAACAGCACCAGGGCTTCACCGTCGACGGCGTGGCCTGGAAGGTGCGCCTGGATGCGGCACCGGCCATTGCCGACTACCGCGGCATCTACAAGAACCCCGGCAACCCGGCACCCGCCCAGGGCTGATCGCCCGGCATGGAGATCGCCGCAATAGCGGCGGCCTCCTGAACCCCTTCACGCATCCGGAGAGTATTTATGAAGAACGCACATCAGGACGGTCGCGTACTCGACGTGACCCTGACCGCTGACACCAAGAGTGGTGAGCTGGTTGTACAGGGCAAGCTGGTCGCCGTTGCCGTTACCGATGGCAAGGCCGGCGAGATCATCGCCACGCATGTCGAGGGCGTATTCGAGCTTCCCAAGCTGCCGGCCGCCGTGTTCGATGTCGGTGCCGCCGTCAACTGGGACACCGCCGCCGATCACGCGATCGCTGCTGCAGCCGGTGCCGATCAGGTCGCCGACATCGGCTTCGCTGTCTACGCGGCTGAGGCTGGCGCGCTGACCGTTTTCGTCCGGCTGACGCCGGGCTCCGCCGCAGCAGGCGCGTAACCGAACAGGCCGGCACCGCTCACATAGGCCCGTGTGGCGTGAGCGTTGCCGGTTCTTCCACAGCGACAACGGGGGATCGCATGGGCACCACCAGCACGCCGCGCGGCGTACGCAACAACAATCCTGGCAACATCGACCGCACCAGTACGCCGTGGCAGGGTGAGGATCGGTCCGCCGCCGCGATCGCCCGCGAGCAGCGCTTCTGCGTGTTCCTGACCCCGCAGGCCGGCTTCCGCGCCCTCGCGAAGACCCTGCTCACCTACCAGCGCAAGCATGGTCTGCGCACGGTGAAGGAGATCATCGGGCGCTGGGCGCCGCCGGCGGAGAACAACACCGGTGCCTACGTCCAGCAAGTTGCCACTGCCGTGGGCGTCGCGCCTTCGGAAGTCATCCGCCTGGACAACGCGGTCACCCTGAGCCGTCTGGCTGCCGCTATCGCCGGGCACGAAAACGGCGGCATGTACTGGCGCCAGGATGTGATCAACGCCGGCGTTGCAGAGGCGCTGCGCTGATGGTCGGCGGCGGCGTCACTGCCACGGCACCCTGGTGGGCTGCGGGAAGCGTGGTAGCGCTGTGGGTGCTACGCGAGACATGGACGGCTTTCCTCGCGCACAGGAAGGAGCGTACCGAGACCGATGCCAACGTGGACCTCATCAAGGGCCTTTCCGAGCGCATCGGGTTCTTGGAGCAACGTGTCACTGCTCAGGACGAGCGGCTGCAGGCCGAGATGCAGATGCGCCTCAAGGCGCAGGAGGACGCAAGCGCACTGCGTATTCGCGTCCGCCAGCTTGAATCCACGCTGCGCGGCCTTGGCGCTGTCATCCCGCCCGATGACCCAGTGGTGTCCGCATGATCCGCGCCCTCATCGTTGCCATCCTCCTGCTGCTGGCCGTCATCGGCTGGCAGCGCGGCTCAGTCTCCATCGCGCACCGTGCGGCCGACCAGGCTGCGTCGAGCCGCGACGCTATGGAAGCTGAGCGTGATGCTGCCCGCGGCGAAGCCAATGCCGTGGCCGAAACTCTGAAGGCAGAGCGCAGCAGCGCGGCCGCAGCGAACTCCCTGGCTTCCAAGTACGAAAAGGAAAAGAACGATGTACAGAAAGCATCTGATCGCCTCGTCGCTGATCTTCTCGCTGGCAACCAGCGCCTGCACCAGCGTTGGCAAGCGTCCGTCGCCACCGCAGAGCTGTCCGCAGCCGCCGCTGCCGCCAGCCAACCTGATGGTCGAGCCGACGACCGAATCGAAAGTGCGGGCCGAGCTGTTGGCGCCGCCGCCCAGTGCGATGCCCAGGTGAGGGGGCTTCAGGCGTATGCGCTTCTGTGTTCGGGAGGTATCCGGTGAGCGAGGTCGAATTCCTGCGGGATTTGGACGCATCCCTGCATGCCGCCTTCGCCGTGGCCGGCATGGCCTCAGTGGGCACGCATACGGCAAAGAAGAACGGCGCGGTGACCCCGAACGTGCGGATCTACGTCGACCGTGACGTGGAAACCATCGGCGAGCTCCGCCAGTTCGTTGCTGGTCGCGTCGAGATCGGATACCTGCGTTCGGATGTCGAGCCGGAGCAGGGAGACCGCCTGGAAGTTGGCGAGGCCGGGAAAGGCCTCGGCGTGGAGGTGTTCGTCAATGCCAGGAAGCTCAGCGATGACGGCTCGCGTAGCCGGTGGCTGGTGACCCGTGGCTGATGTGTCCGAGCCGTTGTCCTGGCAGCTGGTGGAGTTCTTGCGGAATCGCGTGGCGATGATCAGGACCAGTGCTGGATTCCGCACCGACATCGGCGCGGGCCTGATCGTCGTTGACGATACCGAGGTGGATGAGGATGCCGAGAGCCCGGCCACCGTGATCTCGGTCAGGCAGCTGTCGCGCAGTGGTAGCGGCAAAGCCCTGGTCAGCTCGGAAGCTGCGATCACCATCGAGTTCGAAGTCCCCCGGGCGAGCAACTTCGCCAACCCGCGGCTGCTGGTGCATCGCGCCAGGCACGACCTGATCCGCGTGCTGACCTTCAACGACAAAATCCTGCCGAACGGCATTACCACCTTCGAGCTGCTTGATACCCAGATGGCATCCCTGGAAGACGACGCAGGGCATTCCGCCGTCGTCGCTCAGATCACCGCGCGGGCTGGTCTGACCGAGACCTTCGAGCCCGTCCCCAACCCGTAGGAGCAACACCATGGCACAGCCCAAGATTCGCAAATTCGCAGGCGACCTGCGCTTCTGGGAGCACGGCGCCAACGGCGCCCGCATTCCCGTGATTCCCGAGCCGGCGGACCCGTTTGGCAACCAGCCGCTGGAACAGTCGTCGCTGACGTTCAGCTATGAAGCCGGCGACTCCGTGGAGATCAAGAGCAAGCGCCGTGATGCGCGCTATCAGCAGATCATCCACAAGGACTCCAACCCCGGTGTCACCAGCGCGTCCATCACCGCGCTGGAAGTGCCGACCGCCATCCTGGCCCGCATGCTGTATGGCACTCTGGTGTCCACCCAGGTAGCCGCCGGTACTGCCACCGACGTGTCCGTGGCCGTGGGCAGCGTGGACACGCCGGTCAAGCTGCCGCACAACTTCCTGCTGGCCGACACCGCGCCGGTCTTCAAGCAGGGCGCCGACGACCTGGTGGAAGGCACTGATTACGCCCTTGATCGGGTGCATGGCTTGCTGATCCCGAAGCCCGGTGGCGCGCTCAAGGTGGGCACCGTGGTGGGCAACTACAAGTACGACGCCTACCTGGAAACCGCCATTAGCGGCGGCACCACGCCCAGCAAGTCCTTCCAGATCCTGGGCGACATGCAGGACCGCATCAGCGGTGACGAAGGCCTGCTGACGATCCCGAACATCGACCTCACCGTGGACGGCGACGTGGACTGGTTCAGCGACGAACCCATCCAGGTGACCCTCACCGGTCCGGTGATCTTCCAGGCCGGCGAGAACGACTTGTACACCTTCAAGATTGCCGAGCAGTCCGCCGGCTGACGGCAGGGGCGACTCCAGAAGGGGGAGGGCGCCGGCACGGCGCCCTCCCGGTTTGAAACAGGGAGGGCTCAGTGGCGTCCAATCGCAACAACAACCTGCTCAAGTTCTACGTCAGCGGGCGCCGTGCGAAAGGCCTTCATGGCCTGACCAACCTGGCCGGCGACGTGCTGAACCGCTATGACCTATCGGTGCAGCGAGCCTTCATTGGCCTGCAGCGCCGGGCGGGGCCGGCGACCACCCAAGAGGTGCGAGCGTCCTACAACATCCGTGCCTCGGCGCTGCGAGGGAAGTATCGCGTGGAGACCGGTGAGCGTGGCTACTCGACCGGAAAGCGCGGCAAGGACGATTTCCTTTCGATCTGGGCCAGCACTCGCCAGATCTCGCTGCTGGAATTCGGGGGGCGTTGGGCGGGCCGGCGCTCCAAAGGCGCGACGGCCAGTATCGGCCTGGGCGAGTCCAAGACCTACGACGGCGCCTTCATCGCCACGATCAAGGGGCGCCGGGCCATTCGCGTGCGGTCGTGGGACCGTGCAAAGCAAAGGCGTGCGGGGCGCGGCCCTGTGCGGATTCTGCGGGGGCCGAGTCCGTTCGAGATGCTCTCCGGTGCCGATGGCAACAGCCGTGCAATCGCGGCACGCAGTCGCCTGATCGAGCGTTTCCACACCACCTATACGACTGAACTGCGCCGCCAGTGGCGCATCAATGGAAACGGCAATGGCTGATCGGCTGGAAGAAGCAATCCGCGTCGTCATCGAGACCCAGGGTCGCGAAGGCGTTGACGACCTGCGCGCCGCCTTCGGCGAACTGGGCGACGCATCGGTCGAGACCGCGAGCAAGGCGTCCAAGCTGCTTGAGTCGTTGGTGGGTCTGAACGCTACCGCGGCTAAGACGGATGCGTTTGAAGGGATGCTGGATGAGCTGGGCAAGCTGGAGAGCGAGTTCGGCGCCAATCAGGCGGCTGCACTTGCGCTGAGCCTGAGCATCGGAGAAATGGAGAAGCCCTCCCGCGAGGTGCTGGCCGCGCAGCGGGAGCTGAGGAAGGAAGGCGAGCGGCTCAAGAAGGCGCTGAACGAGCAGTGGGAGGCCGTCGCCAAGGCCGATGGCGAGCTCGGCTCGCTGGGTGTCAATACGGCCCACCTGGCCGATGAGCAGCAGCGCCTGCGCGTGGAGGCATCGCGCAGTGCCGCGGCGCTGAACGAGCAGGCCCGCGCAGCAGCTGCTGAAGCCGAGGCGGGCAAGCGCCGCAAGCAGCAGATCTCGGAGGCGGAGGATGCCTTCCGCAGGCAGGCCGTCACCAGTCAGAAGGCGGCCAAGTCGCTGGCCGACTACCGCGAGCGAGCCTCCGATGCGGCGGCCGGCAGCGGCGATCTGGCTTCGGCGACCGAGAGCACCGTCAGCTGGTTCGGGAAGCTGAAGGCCGTGGCTGCCGGCGCCATTGCATTCGTCGGGCTGAACCGCGTTGTCGATGGCATCAAGGCCATCGTTAAAGAGGGCAGTGACGCCGAGCAGGAGTTGGCCCAACTGGAGGCGGCGCTGCAGGCCACTGGCCGAACCAGCGAGTTCACCGCTGAGAGCCTGGCTGCAATGCGCAGGCAGCTGCAGAGCGGGCTCTTTGACGACGGGCAGATCAGCGCTGCCCAGGTGCGCCTGCTGTCCTACACGAATATCGTCGGCGAGCAGTTCCCGGCAGCCATGCAGATCACCATCGACCAGGCTCAGCGCCTGGGCATGTCGCTGGAACAGTCCGCTGAGGTTGTCGGCAAGGCCCTGCAGACCCCGTCGAAGGCGATGGAGAGCCTGAGCAAGCAGGGCTTCACGCTGGATGACAGCCAAAAGGCCCTGATCAAGCAGCTGGAGGCGACCGGCCAGGTGGCCAAGGCCCAGGCGATCATTCTGGATCTGCTGGCCGAGTCCTACGGCGGTGCAGCCGCGGCGGCCAAGGTCGGGACCATCGCTGGCCTGTGGAAGACCGCCACTGACCGTTTCAAGGACTGGAAGCAGGAGGTCGCCGATCAAGGCGTGCTCACCTACTTCAAGGAGCAGCTCAACACGCTGCTGACCACGCTGGACCGACTGGCCGCTGATGGCAGCCTGTCCCGCTGGGCCAAGCAGACGGCTCAGGCCATCATCACGATGGCCGAGGCGGTCAAAGGCACCACCCAATGGGTGGTGGACCACGCCAGGGTCATCGGGCTGATGGCTGCGGCCTATGCGCAGTTCAAGATCGTGGGCGCGCTGCTGCAGCTAAACGCCTGGCGTGCGTCGTTGATTGCCACGACCAACGCCCAGCTGGCCAACAATGCTGCCGTCGCCAGCGGCAGCCGCGGTCTGGGGCGCTTCGGCGGACTGCTGCGAGGATTGCCCAAGGTGGTGCCGATCACCGTGGCGGTGCTGGGCTTGGAGGCCGCGATGGGGGGCCTGGACGTCCTCAAGACGGTTGCCCAGGACATCTGGCGCCAGCATGACCCTGCGCTCAAGCGTGCCGGCGAGGCGCAGCGCGCCTACATCAACCAGGTGCGTGATTCGGCGACCGAGCTTCGCCGCCAGGCGGTCTCGTTCTTTGACTATCGTGATGTGGTCATCAAAACGACTGACGAAGTCGCGCGCATGGGCGAGGCCGAACGTCAGGCCTATGAGAAGCGGCTTTCTGGACTTGAGCAGTACCTGACGGCACAGGAAGGCTATCTGCTCATGGAGCAGAAGTCCGGGCTGGCTACCGCAGAGCAGCTGCAGCAGCTGGGCCAGGTGGCCCAGCGTCTGCTGGACGTGTCGACCGGATTTGCCTCGCTGACCCGAGGTGCCCGCGAGGCGGCCGATGGGCTGAGGAATGGGATCGGCGGCGCGGCGCAGCAGGTTGTCGGGCAGCTGCAGGGGATCGAAGGCAACGCCAAGCTGGCAACCGAATCCATCGGAAAGCTGTTCGCTGGGCTCAACTTCGTGGACGCTGGCAGCCTGGAAGACGTGGGTGCAGCGCTGGGCTACGTGGCCACTCAAGGCGGCGCGGCTGAGAAGAACGTTCGTGAGGGGCTGCTCGAGGCCCTGCGTCGCCTCTCGGGCGAAGAGCTGGCGCGGTTCCAGGCATCGGCACAGTCGGCGTTCGAGGCGCTGCCCAACGGCGCCGTCGATGCCGCGGCGGTGCTGGAAACCACGCTGCTGGCTGCGCTGGAGAAGCTGAACGTCTCGGCCGACCGCATGGGCTTCCGCTTCACTGGGGCTGGGCGGGACGCCATTGCCGCGTTCGGCGCCGTTGCCGAGAGCGCGGTGGCCACCGGCACCCAGATCGAGGCGGCATTCAAGGCTGCGCTGGGCAAGGTCTCCACGCTCGATGAGGCGCGGACCCTCGGCTCGCTGCTGGAAGCGGCGGGCAACCAGGGCAAGATCGGTTTCGATGCGGCCGGCCGTTCTGCCGCCGCCCTGAATGCACGGCTGCGGGACATGCAGGCGGCGCTGAACCCATTGGCAGACGACTTCGCCAAGCTGGGCATTCAGTCGCAGGAGTCGCTGAACGCCGCACGCGATTCGGCCAAGGCGGCATTCGAATCCATCCAGCGCGGTGCATCGCAGGGAAAGGCCAGCATCGAGGATGTACGGCGGGCGTTCCGGGCCTACTCGGATGCAGCCCAGGCCGCCGTGGCGGACAGCGATAGCTGGCGTCAGGCACAGGTACGGTCCCAGCTGCAGGTGCAGGGTCAGATCCTGCAGACGGGTCAGAACTTCAAGGGAATGGGGAACGCCGGGCAAGTTGCAATGGAGCAAGTCCAGGGCGGGGCATTGGCTGGCCGGGCCGCGATCATCCGGATGACGCAAGGTGTATCAGAGGCAAAGGGAGAAGTTGGAGCTCTCGGTGATCGTGCCGAGAAGACTGGAGGCCAGTTCGACAAGGCTGGCAAGGCCGCCCAGTCGATGGCCTTCGGCATCGGAGAGATCTCCGAAGCGGCCAAGGACGCCATGCACAACCTGGGCAACGTGAAACCGCTGCAGAACTTTGCCAATGCCCTCAGCCGCCTCAGTGGCCAGCGCAAGCAGCTGGCGGAGCTGAAGCAGGAACTGGAAGAGACAGGCAAGGCACAGGACGGTTTCCTGGAGTCGGCCCGGGAGGACCTCAAGCAACGATTCGACTTCATCGGCGAGGGTGAGCTGAACGAGGTTGCGCAGCTGCAGGCCGGCATTGCACGCCAACGTGCAGAGCAGGACGCGGCCGCTCAGAAGGCCGCCCAGGACCGCCTCAAAGCCGTGCAGGCCGAGGCCGAGGCGCAGGCTCAGGCGGACCGGGCACGCATCGGCGGGGGCGGGGGCAAAGAGGATGTGTTGGTGATCGACTGGCGCGCGCCCAGCAAAGAAGTGATGGCCGCCGCCACTGCCGATGAAAAGCAGTTTGCTGAGCGCATCGTCGGCCTGGTGGCGCCAGCGGTGTTGCGCAAGGTGGAACAGAGCAGGGCTGTATCGGTGCGCGGGAGGCGGCCATGACGCGCATCGCCCTCGCCGGCATCGAGCTTCCGGCCGATCTGCAGTGGACCGACGAATTCACCGGTTGGCAGGTGGGCCAGCAGGTCCGCACCACACTTACCGGGGCGCTGGTTGTACAGGAATCCAAGCGCCAGGCAGGTCGCCCGATCACGCTGCAGAGCACGCGTGATGGCAACGCCTGGGTCGGCGTGGTGCCACTGCCTGTTCTGCGTGCGCTGCAGGTCAGCGAATCGACGTTGCAGCTGGCGCCCTTGGAGCTGGTGCTGCCGGCGCACAACGGCGGCGAGCGGACATTCCAGGTGCGCTGGCGCCGGACGGAAGGCGCCGCGATTGAGGCAGATCCTCTGCGGTTCGCCACGCCAGCCCTCGACCAGGACTACTTCTCCATCACCCTTCGCCTCATGACGGTCTAAACAATGACGATCCTCGCAACTGACATCAAAATGCGGCAGTCGCAGCGCCTCACCGACAATCCTGACGGCGGCGGCCGCATGGTTCAGGCCGAGATCCTCGATGGCGCGATGAACAACCTGTTCCCGGACATCGGCGATGAAGAGCGGACCACGGGCCGCTCCACGCTGCGCAAAATGTTCGTCCACGTGGATACGCCGGGGCCGGATGTGCTCAAGGACGCCATCGCGGTGCTGATCGATCCGCCGGCGGATCCGCGCGTCACCGTGACCATGTTCGCGACCGGTTCGTACAGCGACGTGCGCGTGGACGCAAAGAACCGGGTGGAGAGCTACATCACCCGCGGCACTGAATCGCGCTTCATCCTGCTGGGCGATCATTTCATCGGTCAGATGACGATCCAGGTCTATACGACCAAGGATGCCCCCAGCCCGGACATCAATGACAACCTGAGCCTGCTGACGCTCGCATCGACCGGCAAAGATCCGGGCGAGCAGTACGTGCGCGTGAAAAGCGTGCTGTCCAGGACCACCCGGACCTTCACCGACGACCAGGGCGCGTTCGAGCGCGACGTGCTGGTGATAGAGCTGGTGAACGCCTTGCTGCTGAACTTCTACGGGCAGGAGGTGATCCGGTACTCGGCGACCAAGCCTGCAACTCGCGTGTATGAGACCAACGTGGTCGACGCGAACAGCTACCACAGCGTGAAGCGGCTCACCGCCGCCGGCAAGCCAGGTGACCTTTCCGTGCAGATCGATTCGCCATACGTGCCTATCGTTCCCACGTCCACGGCCGAGACCCCGGTCAGCGACGTGCTGGCCGGCATGGGGACGCTGAGCCACGTTCCCTCTGGACCGGCCAATAGCCTGGGCCTGAGCTTCAACAGCCCGTTCACCGCCGGCGTTCCCGTCACCCGCTTCTTCGGTACCGGCATGGCCGTGGGCAGCGTGAAGGTGCTTGTGGGTAGCGTCGAGCTGAGCGATGACGGCTCGGGCGGTCTGGCTTCGGTGGCCGTCACCCCGTGGAGCGGCACCGTGGACTACCAGTCGGGTGTGGTGTCGATTTCGCACGCGACCGGTGCCGGCAGTACCAGCGTGAGCATTACCGCCACGCCGGCCGGGACCATCGCGATGCAGGGGTTCACCGACGAAACATCGGTGACCCAGAACAATCAGGGCATGGTCTGGCTGTCCCAGCTTGAACCGCTGCCGGCCCCAGGCACTGTGGTTGTGGATTACCGCGCCCTGGGGCGCTGGTATCGGCTCACCGACAACGGCCGGGGCCAACTGGTGGGCAAGCCCGGGCAGGGCGGCGGCACGATCAACTACATCACCGGTGCCCTGGTGTTGACCACGGGGGCTCTGCCTGACCTGGGTAGCAGCGTGATCAAGGCGTGGGGTACGTCCATCATCGCGGAGGCTCGTACGGGCGATGCGAGCATCCAGGCGCCTGCGCTGCACTTCCTGCTGGGGCAGGGCGCAGCGGTGCCGGGTAGCGTTCGCCTGACCCTGCGCGTGGCCGGCGACGACGTTGAGGTGGTCGACAACGGAGTGGGTGGGCTGCTCGTTGCCGGCCAGCTGCGCGGAACGATCTCCTATGCAACCGGTGAATGCACGCTGCGGTTGGAGACGCTGCCGGACGCGAACAGCCAGGGAGCTGTGACCTACGATTGGGGCGAGCCGCTGAACGCAGCCCCCCAGCCGGTGCCGGACGGCAATGGCGTGGTCTCCTTTGTCCTGCCACAGGGTCCGGTGCGCCCGGGCTCGCTGATGCTGGACTGGGTGATCAGCGTGATGCGTGACGCCTTCGACCTGACGTCCGCGCCACAGGCCATGCGCGTGATCGCCAAGGATGACGGGAATGGCAACGTGGTGGCGGTGTCGGTGGGCGATGCGACGTCCCCCACAGTTCTGGGATCGATCAACTACAACACCGCCGCGGTCACGCTGCAGGCGGGCAAGTTCATGGTCCACCAGGTGTCCTACCCCAAGTATGAAGTGCGCTCGGGCAGGCTCAAGGTAGTCGGGTATGACCGCGTGGATGTGCTGGCGCAATTCTCCGCCGGCACCATTGTCTCGGTCGGCTGGATGCTGGCCGGCGCAACCACTCAACCGGCCGAAGAGACCTTCCAGCTGCCGCCCGTGATGCTGCAGCTGACCCCCACCATCAGCGACAGCATCGTCCCGGGGAGCGTTCGCTTCACCTTCCGCGGCCGTACGTACGTGGACCGCAGTGGCGGGGTGTATCACACGGTGGACCCGCTGACCGGTGCGGGCGTCTACGCCGGCACCATCGACTACACCTCAGGCGTGGTCAACCTGGTCCAGTGGCTGGCCGGCGGCGCCAATGGCGTGCAGGTGCAGTCGCTGCTGACGCGCATTGCGGACCCGGGCGTGGCAAACAGCTTCTTCCGTGCACCTGGTTCGCCGCTGCGGCCGGGTATGTTCACCCTGCGTGCCAACCGGCTCGATGGCGAGCTGATTACCGGCACCGCTGACATCAACGGAACCATTTCCGGCGCGCAGATGCGCGGATCGGTTGACTGGGTGAGCGGCGTTGCCAAGGTCCAGTTCGGTCAGTTGGTACCGGTGGCGGGCAATGAGGGGCAGCCGTGGTTTGACCCGGACCAGGTGGAGGGTGACCAGGTGTGGCGCCCAGCGCTGGTGCTGGCAGGGTCGATCTACATGGGCGCGGTGGTCTACCGATCCATTCCGCTTTCCGAGGTCGTGATCGGCCTGTCGTCGGTTCGCCTGCCCAGCGACGGGCACGCGCCGGCGTTCAAGGCCGGTCAGACGGTGCTGATCCACCACACCGCCAAGCACAGCATCAGCACGCCTCAGGCAGGGCAAGTGGTCGCGTTCGGCCGTACCCGGATCGCTGGCGTGGAAGTGCGCGATGCGGCCGGCAAGCCGGTTGAAAGCGCCTGGTACACGGTCGATATGGACGCAGGAAGCTTGACGTTCAGTGATCCTCTCAACCTGGCCGCATACTCGCTGCCGATCATCATCAGCGAGCGCGTTGAGGACCGCCGGTTGGTTGTGCAGCCTCAGATCACGGGTGAGATCGAGATCAATACGGGCCTCACCCATGACTATCCCCTTGGGGAGGCGATGATCAGCACCGCACTTCGTCTGGGTGAGGCCAATGGTTCACTCGACCTGCAGGCGCGTGTAGAGAGCCTTTTTGACCAGGCGGCGTGGACGGGGGTCTGGAGCAATGCCCCGATTGGCAGCGCGGCGCCGGGCACCTACAACGACACGGACTACCCGCTGGAGGTAACCAACAGTGACGCGATTACCGAGCGTTGGGCGATCCGCTTTACCAGCGCGACAAACTTCGAGGTGATTGGTGAGACGGTCGGCGTGATCGCCACCGGCAGTACCACGACCGACCTCGCCCCTCTCAACCCCCGCACCGCCAGGCCGTACTTCCGTGCGCTGGCAAGCGGTTGGGGAGCGGGCTGGTCAACCAACAACGTGGTGCGGTTCAACACAATCGGCGGCTTGGCGCCGGTGTGGATGGTTCGCACGACCCTACCCGGTACGCCGGAGGGGGCGACTGATTCCACCCGATTGATGGTGGTTGGCAACGTGGCTGGAGGTGCCCAGTGAGTTTGATTCCTACCGTCTATCGCAGTACGGATCCGGGTGCTCCCGTGCTGAACGGCCAGGCCGGATCATTGATCGCGCTGCTGCATGCGGTTCTGGTCACTGGCTACGGAACCGGGCAGGCCACTAAGCCTGGTGCTGGCTGGACCCGCCCTTATTCCAGTGCGGGTGTGCATGTGTACCGGAACAGCGTCGTCAACGGATCCGGCGCCTATCTGCGCGTTCGCGATGATGCCTCTGCAGAGACGCTGAACACCGGGCGCCTTGCTCAGGCTTGGGCCTACAGCGCAATGAGCGACATCGATACGGGTGCGAATCCGACACCGAATCCAGCCATGCAGCCGCGTGGCTCGCTGATCGCAAAGTCGCCAGATACGACCTCGGGCGCCCGGGCTTGGATGGTGGTCGCCACGGACATCGGCTTCTACCTGTTCACCGCATGGGGGCAGTGGAACAACGCCATGGGCGCCTACTACTACGGCGACATCGTCAGCTCGGTTTCCGGCGATGCCTTTCCCTTCGTCACGTTTGGCTCGAGCAATCTCAGTAGCTTCAGCGGCAGCTGGAACGATGATGTGTGTAGTCTCTTCTTTGCCTCGCCTCTTGAATTCATCGTCGACGGATCAAGTCAGCGGACTCAATCCTATATTGCCGGCGGCTTCGTCATGCGGAGCTACAGCGACGGACAGGGCGCCTCCGGCCGGATTGCGACGTGCGGGGTCAATCCCACGGGCGGCAGCGGGAATCGATCTTACGGCTCTGGGGTGTACCGTGTCGGTCCAGATCCGGCCCATGGTGGCTTCAACTACATTGAGGCGATGCTGCGCGAAGCGTCGCATGCGCTCCGGGGAAAGCTGCCGGGCGTCCTGGTGCCGCTGCATGCTCGGCCGCACCCCGTCAACGGGATCGTCCAGTACATCGAGGGCATTGGTCTGGGCCAGTGGCTGGTGGTCAACTACAACGTGGCCGAGCCCGACACGGCAGACCGAGATGGGCAGGTTCTCTTCCGACTGGACGCACCCTCGAAATGATCTACGGCACTCTCTTCCGAGACTGGGCCCTGCATGGTGGCGATGGATACCTTGGGGGAAATCCGCCCTCTGGTGACGATGACGGCCGCGCCAAGATTCTCAACGAGCCCAAACGCGTGCTGGTACAGGTTTACACCATGCATGACGCTGCGCACGTTGTTTACCTGGGGTCCGTGCTAAGTGGGCATGACGGCACCTGGCGACTGAGCGGCATCGACCGCTCCAAGCGCTATCGGGTCATCGGCGTCGACCTGGCCGGCAGCGTTAACTCCGCTATCCAGGATTGGATAGCGCCCGCGCAGCTGGGCACGTGATGGCGGGCGGTTCGGGCGGATTTGCCGGGCTTAACCTCGGTTCGAGATTCCAGGGAAGTGGCGGCTTCGTGCCGCTCAACCTGGGTGTCGACTGGGACGAAACCCCGGTCGAGCCGGTAGTTCGCGGGCTCACTACAGCTGCGAGCCTTCGGTGGGGCGAAGCTGGGGCGACGCGATCGCTTGTCACTGTTGGCTGGGGTACGGCGCCCATTGTTCGAGTCCAGAAACTCGTTCCCTGGGGCGGGACGAAGCGCCTTGATTTGCAGGGCGGTGTGGCATGGGGGATTGCGCCCCACCTGCAGGGTGGGCTGGGCCTGCGCTGGTCTAGGGGTGCTGGCACTACGGCTAGCACATCTTTCCTATGGCACAGCCTGCCGCGCGTGGCCCAGTCGCTGTCGATAGATTGGTCCTCATTGCTTCGGGCACTGAGTGCTGGCGCGGACGTCTCGTGGTCCCATGGGATGGCCACCTATGTGGGGGCCGCACTGTCGTGGCGCGGCAAGCCGAGTCGGGTCGGAGGCGTTTGGGGGAGCCGCTGGGTAAACCAGAGACAGGCCAGGCGCACGGCCCGCCTTCCGTGGGGTAGTGCGCGACCGCTGCCGTGGGGCGTTCGCCCTCCCGTCAAGCCAGATCCCGACCCGGATCCCGAGCCTCAGTTTCCTGCAGGGCACTCGGTCCCGCTCAACCTCGGTTGCGCGACGGTTAGGGTACCTGGCCTGGCGCCGCTCAATCTTGGAACCTCGGCGTGCTACCTGGTGCGCCCCCAACGTAGGACCTATGTCGTGATCAACGCTGTTTCCTTCGTCCGCCTGCCGGATCGGACTCCGATTGAAGTGACCCGCCTGTCGCTCAGCTCCAGTCGCAGTGCATGGGGCTGGACCTTCGATATCGAGCTGGCCGATTCGGGCCAGCTGGATCTGCTCAAGCCTACGGCGGCTGGGCCCAGGCAGTTTGAGATCAACCTCAACGGTTACTTGTGGACGGGCATCATCGAGAGCTTCCAGAAACAGCGGGAGTTCAACGGGGGTGGGGTGCGCCTGAGTGGTCGCTCCCGTACCGCGCTGCTCGCCGCGCCGTACGCGCCGGCCAGGGTGAAGGCTACGACCGACGACCGCAGCATGGCGCAGCTGGTGGCTGAAGAGCTGGCCGATACTGGGTTCACCAGCGAGTACGACACGGTCGACTGGAATGTTCCCGGTGGCGCGTGGTTCTACGACGCCAGCACGCCGCTGGACGCGATCAGTGCGTTGGCCGAGGCCAGCGGCGGCGTGGTGCAGTCAGATCCTGCTGCGCTGGCGTTGCGCGTCAGGGCGGCGTACCCGGTTAGCCCTTGGCTGTGGCGCGACACGCAGCCCGGCCACGTGCTGCAGGAGGACATCGTCCTTACCGAAAGCCTGCAGATGCGTAGTGCGCCGCTGTACGACGCCGTCGTGGTAACGGGCGAGCTGGCTGGCAAGGGCGTCACCTGCAGGGTCCGCAAGGCGGGGGAGGAAGGGCGCCTTTACGCTCCGCAGGTCAGCAGCCCGCTGATCACGGTGCCGGCAGCTGGTGCTGAGCGGGGTCGGAATATCCTGTGTGATCGCGGTGAGCAGGCTGGCGTGGAGCTGACGGTTCCGCTTTTTGCCAAGCCGTTGCGTCCTGGCGAGATCGGCCTGGTTCTGCCGCTGGACCTTGTCGAAGTATCCAGTGGAGAGGGGAACTGGCACGGGCAATGCGAAGCGCTACGCATCGAGGTTGCCGTGGACGCACAGGCTGTCGTGATTGAGCAAACCGCCACCCTGGAGAGGCACTACACCGATGCGGACTGACCTGTGGGATCAATTTGGCGACCTGGTTGGCGGCAGCCCGCGGCTGCTTGCGACCGTCACGGCGCACAACAGTGATGGCACCAGCACGCTGACGACCTATGACGGCGTGCAGATGCGCGCCTTTGGGCAGTTGGCACTGGGGCTGCCCTACAACGTATGGGTTCGCGGCGGTCGGTTGGTAGAGGCTGCGCCGAATCTCCCGCTGGTCGAGATAAGCATCTGAGTTAGAAGCTCTTCGAGGCTGTTTTCAGGCGTGTTCCCTGCACGGCTGACGAAGACCCAAGTGGTGCATCTCCTCCCGCACAGGCGCGGGCACACGCTGGTGGCCTGGCAGTGGTTCCAATGGGAATGCGGCATCGAGGACTTGCTGCTGCCGAAGCGCAGTGTTGATTTGCGAGGGGCTGAAACTAGTGATAGGGTCGCTATATGGACTCTGTGCGCGCCTTCATTTCTATTATTACCACCCCCAATTGAAGGGTGGGTAGAGCGCGTCTTATTTCCTGACAACTCAACCCGCCTCGAGGCGGGTTTTTATTTTCCGCCTGCGGCCATTTTTGGAGTCAAAGATGGCCGATCATCCCCTGAAGACCCTTATCGAAGCCGCAGACCGATCCATATCGGCTCAGGACTTCGACGGCCTCATGCGGTTCTACACCGATGACGCTACCTTGGTGGTGAAGCCCGGCATGTACGCCAGAGGCAAGCACCAGATCAAAAGTGCATTCCAGGCGATCTCTGCTCATTTCGGTGGCCAGTTGAAGGTTCGTCAGGGGAAGATGGAAGTGATTGAGGGAGGGGAGACGGCGCTTGTTGTCATGGAGACATGGCTGGATACCGCTGGTGAAGACGGCTCTGAGAATTCGACTGTTCGCCGAGCCACCTACGTGTTTAGTAGGCAGCCTGCTGGCAACTGGCTATGCGCCGTGGACAACTCATACGGCACCGCCCTGCTAGGTAGCTGAACTCCGCGCGTCGTCTGAGACGCAAACCAAAGTCGACGGCGCCGAGCTGGGGGAATCTTCAGCAAAGGGAGTCACCCTGAGGCTGTGCAGCTCGTGTGATTCATCTACCTGTGCGGCGAACCGAGAATGCGCTTGCATTCAACCAATCGTGCGTTGGACACCGCTTGAGTGGCAAGGCATCCCTGGCAGCGCAGTATAGAGCCGCCAGGAACCTTCCCTACTTCCTGCCAGGCCAGGATCGTGACCTGACCGCAGGCGTTGCAGCGTACTGATACTGACCGGATTCGCTCAGCCACTCCGTTGGCGAGCAGAGCATCAACCTTCAGGACGTAAAAGCGGCCAGTGTCGGGCATGAGGGCGGTGCGTAAAGCACGTGGCGGTAGCAGTGGGGCCGCCGCCCAGGATGGGCGGGGTGACGCAGTTGCGTATTCAGATACACGACAGTCTGAACAGTTGTGCATGTGGGTTGCACCTCACGGTCACATGAGCCCGCCTCTGTTACGGTGCTTATTCACATAGGAGGTGCGTCATGCCCATCAGGGCGGTTGTTTACATCAGCGAGGCGGCAGGGGGAATTGTCGGCGATAGGCTAGGTCTGGCGAGCGACAAGCTGGGCAGTGTGGTGGACGACGCGGCGCGCTTTAACCGCCATGCTGGGGTATCCGGGGTACTTCTGTTCGATGGCGAGCGTTTCTTGCAGTACATGGAAGGGCCAGAGGATGGTCTCTCCGTCGCGTACTCTCGGGTTTTGGGTGCCCGCAGCCACAACGGAATCATTGAGCTGCAGCGAGGTAGGGTCGGGCAGCACCGTATCCCTTTTTGGCCGATGAAGTGGCTCCCGGTCGAGTCTGCTGAGCTGCGGAGGTTTGCGCAGGCTGATTGGACGCGATTCAATCAGCGCGGCGACGCGGACCTCGACAATTCGACCGCTATGGATCTGCTACATGCGTTGGTCCAGCCATACGCCCTGGCTCCCTAAGAGGGCTGATGTGCCGCGCCGATCTGCTCGGTCAGAAGGGTTAGGGACTGCTGGAATGCCTCGGCAAAGAGCGGGCTTCCGTCTTGTCTGTGGGTATCAGCGATTGCCGGAAGCAGCGTGGTCCAGGTGGCCAGCAGGGTGGCTGGATCAGGATGGGTCAGGAATGAAACGCGCAACGCATATTCCGTCGCTTTGAGGTACGCGCGGTGCGCTTGTAACTCGCCCTCGCACGCGTCCATGCGTTCGGCCAGCTGCTCTGCGATGGGCTCATAATGGGCTCGACTTGGGAATGAATAGGGGCGATAGTCCGCGCAGGCCATTCGGCGCGTGACATGAGCATCCTCAACGTTCTGCTCCGTCCTGACCAGCTGCTTGTTACGGTGGACACCTTGGCCGAGGATGCTCTGACCGGGGCGGCCTCCTCGGGCGCCAAGCTGCTGTTGATTCCCCAGCACAACCTGATTCTTGCGGCCAGGGGTTCCACACGCTTCTTCCTCAGGGTCTACGAACTGTGCCTGCAGGCCAGCTTTAGGGCTGATTTCTCCATGGAGCAGCTGATGGGGGAGCTTGGGCTGGTGATCGACCAGATCTGGCCAGCCTACGAGCGTGCAGCGCTTGAAGCCGGCCTGTCCAAGTCCGTACTGCACACCGAGTTGGTACTGGGAGGGTGGTCACCCAAGAACAGGCGGTTCGCGGCGACTGCCTATGCCAAGAGCGACATTGGGCGCCAAGCCAAGGTGGTGCAGCTAGTCGGCGGGCTGGCGTCGCCTGGTGAGCCGCTTGCAGGCAGGAAGGACAGCTTCGATCCGGCAGATGTTCTGACGGCGGGCCGACTGCAGGCCGCTTGGCTCAACAGTCGGGTAGGAAGGCCGGTAGCGGGTGGGCATCTGCTTATGGGGAGACTTACCCTTGCATCCGCGGTCGTCCTTGATCTAGGAGCCGTATAGGTCTTCAGGGTTAATCCCAGACATCAAGAGGATGCGGTCGCGCCGAAGTTGCTCAG
Source organism: Trichothecium sympodiale (assembly GCA_003012115.1). Lineage (NCBI taxonomy): Eukaryota > Fungi > Ascomycota > Sordariomycetes > Hypocreales > Trichothecium > Trichothecium sympodiale. Next base: position 41,257 of record PXOB01000505.1, read on the forward strand.
CCCAAAGCTTCCAAAGCACCTCCGTCTTGATTTCAGCCATCGCCCCGCAAGAAATGCAGGTGATTTGAAGGCCGGCAGGCAGATCCAGCAGTCCTTGGCCTCTGAACGGACGAGATTCGTAGCCGCAGGACTCGCACCTACATAGCAGTGCTTCTACGCCATGAAGGCTGCCGTTTTGGCGCAGCACGGCGCGGATCCTTAGAATCTGGAACGTTTCTGAAGTGGACATGTGTCTAGCCTGAGGGGCTGGACACGGGTGCAAAGAATTTCGCACCGGAGAAGAGCCAAGAGGCTGCAGTATGGCCCCTCACTGTGAACAATTCATCAACCCCGGCGCTCTTCGCAGGTTTTGCGACGCGGACTCGTATGCTCGCCGCATGCTTCCTTCACCAGGCTATCAAGGCTTTCGCACCACCCCTATCCCCTCTGGCTGGGT
>PXOB01000519.1:0-22116 GCA_003012115.1 Trichothecium sympodiale
TTGTTGCGCAGCGCGGAGATATCGATGGTGTGGGTGGCGAACGCCATCTGCGACTGGAAGTCGATCAGCACCAGGGCATGGTCGGTGGGCGAAAGCAGGCCCTTGGCGGGCGTGGCGGTAGCGTGGGTCATGTCTGTGTCCTTGGGGGTTTCAGGTGCGTCGTGCGGTGTAAAGCGTGGGAGTGCAGCCCATTTCCTGGCGGAAACACCGCACGAAATGGCTCTGGTCGAAGAAGCCGAACTGCGCTGCGATATGCGCCATGGGCGTGTGGCCGTGCCGCAGTTCCAGGCTGGCCTGCTGCACGCGCGTGCGGCGGATGTAGCGGCTGGGGGTGGTACCGAACCCGGCCCGGAACAGGCGCGCCAGATGAAAGCGGCTGACGCAGGCAGCGGACGCCACGTCCTCTATCCGCACCGGCTTGTCCAGGTTGCGTGCGATGTAGCGCACGGCGCGGTCCAACGCCGCGCTCCGGCTGGATCCCGGTGCAGGGTGCACGTGGTCGGGCGGCAAGCGATGGGCCATCGGCAGCATGGTCCTTGGGGGCAGCACAGCTTGACCGTGCCGCGCGCGCCCTCGTAGCCCTGTTGGTTGACCTGCAGGCCTACTCTTTAGGGTTACGTCCCACACCCACCAGATCGACCACGCGGCGCCCGAACGAGCACGCATCCAGCGAATAGGCCCCCGGGCCGAGCAGCAGCAGGCCCAGCGGCAGCACCACCAGCGCGGTCAGCGGCCCGGTCCAGAGCATGATGGCGGTAGCCAGAAGCACGGCCGGCAGGGTCAGCCAGCCCGCCGCCACCAGGGCCGCGACCACCAGCGAACCTGCGGTGTGCCACGGGTCGCTGCCGATCGACAGGCACAGCGAGGCGGCAAGGCACAGCCGCATCCACAGCAGCCCGATGCCGGGGGCCCGGTCAGGGAACATCACGTATAGCCGCTGCAAGATCGCTCCCCCTGAGCTACGGACATCATTAGTAGCCGATGAAATCGCTTTCGACCTGCCCCGTTCGGGTAGTAGAAGACCCCTGCCCCACCCTGCCCACATACGCCCAATGCGTTATGGCCGCCCCTCGAGGGCGGGTGCTAAGCTCGCCGCGCACCTTGCTGGCTGGCTGCTGCACGCCCCACAGGGTCTGGTCCCCCACCTGCCGTATCCCCGCATGACTCTCTGCCCCGCGTTCATCAGCCGCTTGCTCCAGGGGCTCTTCCTGGCTGCGCTTCTGGCTGTCTGCAGCACGGGCCACGCCGAGCAGCATCCACCGGTCCATGTGGGTTTCACCGGTTACAACCACACCGCCTGGCGCGCAGGCCAGGGCGCACCCGGCGATATCTGGGATATCCAGCAGGACGAAGCCGGCACGCTCTGGCTGGCAACCGGTTCCGGCCTCTACACCTTCGATGGCCAGCGCTTCCAGCGCCAGGAAGCCGGGGCAGGCGCGGATGCGCCTTCGCTGAACATGATCACCCTGTTCGCCGATCGCCCCGGCAGCATGTGGATCGGCTACTTCCACGCCGGCATCGGTCATCTGGCCAACGGCAGGACCCTCAAGAGCTACCAGCGCAGCGAAGGCGTGCCTGCCGGCGTGGTGTCCAGCTTCGCCTACGACAACGACGGCGTCCTGTGGGCCGCAGTGGAACAAGGGCTGCGCCGCTTCAGGAATGGCCGCTGGGAAAAACTGCCGGCCTCCATGGGCGTGCCCGAGCGGCGCGGCCACTGGCTGCTGAATGATTCGCGCGGCACCTTCTGGGCACTGGTAGGCCAGCAGGTCTGGTACATCCCCAAGGGCGGCTCCACCTTCATCCCCACCGGTATCGGCGTCGCCCAGATGTCCACCCTGGCCGAAAGCCCCTCCGGCGAAATCTGGCTGGCCGACCGTGGCCGCGGCACCCTGCCGATTGCCGATGCGCACGGCATGCTGCCCGAAGCCGAACGCGAAGCCCGCCGCCTGCCCGGCATCATCGCCAGCCGCATGCACTTCACCGCCGATGGGGTGATGTGGGCACCGATGCGGGGCATCGACGGCGTTGGCGGCGCGGCGCGGGTGATCTTCAACGGCAAGACCGCGGTCTCGGTGGAAACCTTCAATGTCGCCCAGGGGCTGACCTCCCCGGCTGCGGTTCCGGTATTCGAAGATCGCGAAGGCAACATCTGGATCGGCACCAACCTGGGCCTCAGCCGCTTCCGTGCCCAGAGCGTACGCACGCTCACCGAAGGGCCGTACGACCCTTACCGCATCATCAGCCGCAATTCGGCCGGCGACCTGTTCGGCTACGGCGAAAGCACCGTGCCCTACGCCCTGCAGCGGCAGACACTGGACCTGCCCCGCGCCGGCCTGCAGGCGGCCGGCCTGGCCAACCGCGCACCGCTCTGGCAGTTCGAATGGACCAACCTGGTGCAGCGCCGTGGCCACGAACTGCAGCGCATCGCGTTCCCGGGCGCGGCCGAAGGCCTGCAGCCGCAGGCCCTGTATTTTCCCAGTGCACGCGAAGCCTGGGCCTGCGTGCAGGGCACCTTCCTCAGCCATTACCGCGATGGTGCCTGGCGCAGCCCCGTGGATCTGCAGCGCAACAACTGCATTGCACTGGCGCCCGATGGCAAGGGCGGGCTCATTGCCGGCTTTGCCGATGGCGCGCTGGCGCTCTACAACAACGGGCAACTGCACGCCCTGGGAAAAGCCGATGGCCTGAACGTCGGGCCGATCACCTCCATCCTGGCCCAGGGTGACCTGCTGCTGGTGGCCGGCGAAAAAGGCCTGGCCATCCGCCGTGGTGCAAACCCCTTCGGCGAAGTAAAAATCGATATTGCCGGTGCGCTGGAAGGCATCACCGGCATCGTGGTCGATCCATCGCGGCAGCTCTGGCTCAATGGTGGGCGCGGCCTGGTCCGGCTCGATCTGGCCACCGCCATCGAGAGCGCCACACACGGCAGCGTGGTTTCGCCGCGCCTGTTCGATGATGTCGACGGCATGCCCGGCGTTGCCCTGCAGAGCGGCCCCCTGCCCACCGCACAGCTTTCCCGCGATGGCCTGCTCTGGCTGGGCACCAACCAGGGCCTGGCATGGCTGGATACGCGCAAGCCCAACCGCAGTCGTGCAGCGCCGGTTACCAGCATCGGCAACATCCACTATGGCGATGCTCAGGAACCGCTGGCCAACGGCGCCACGCTCCCCGCCGGCATCACCCAGCTGCAGATCGATTTCATCGCCCAGTCGCTGGCCCGGCCCGAGCGCAATCGCTACCGCTACCGGCTGTCCCGTGTCGATGCAGACTGGCGCGACGCCGGCAGCGCCACCACGGCGTACTACACCAACCTGGGCCCGGGCACCTACACCTTCGATGTCATCGCCGCCAGCGAAGACGGCGTATGGGGCACCGCGCCCACCTCCGCCAGCTTCACCATCGAACCGCTGCTGACGCAGACATTCTGGTTCCGCAGCCTGGTGGCCATTGCCATCATCCTGTTGATTGCCGCCGCCGCGCGCATGCGCGCCAGGAACATCACCGCCCTGGTAAAGGCGCGCTACGAAGAACGCCTGCAGGAACGCGAGCGCATCGCCCGCGACCTGCATGACACCCTGCTGCAGGGCAGCCAGGGCCTGTTGCTGCGGCTGCATGCCATCAGCGTGATGCCCGCCCTTCCGCCCGGTGCCCAGGAACGCCTGGAATCGGCCATGCAGGCCGCCGAGGACAGCCTGCGCGAAGGCCGCGACCGCGTCACCGCGCTGCGCCAGGAAGCCGACAACCGCGCCGACCTGGCCGCCGCACTGTCGGAAGTCTTCAGCCAGGACACGCAGCCGGATGACCGCCGTCTTCGCATCACCGTGGAAGGTGAGCCACCGCGCATCGGCACCGATGCACTGGAAGAGATCTACCTGATCGGGCGCGAAGCCATCCGCAACGCCATCGAGCATTCAGGCGCATCGGCCATCGAAGTGGAGATTGCCTACGGCGCAACCCTGCGGCTGCACATCCGCGATGATGGCCAGGGCATGGAGCCCGACCGGGTGCGCGAAGGCCACTGGGGGCTGCAGGGCATGCGCGAACGCGCCCTGCGCCTGGGCGCGGACCTGAAGATCTGGTCGCGCCCCGGCCTGGGCACCGAGGTCGCGCTGTCCATCCCCACCCATCGCTTGACCCCCACCCGGGCCACCGCGCCCTGGTGGCGCCGGCTGCCATGGCCGAGGAGCTGACATGAACACCCCCATCCGCATCCTGGTGGTGGATGACCACCCGCTGCTGCGCGAGGGCCTGCTCGCCCTGCTGCAGAGCAGCCCGGACATGCACCTGGTGGCCGAAGCCGGCGATGGCGTGCAGGCCGTCAGCGCCTACCTGGAACACCGCCCGGATGTCGTGCTGATGGACCTGCAGATGCCGCGCATGGATGGCATCGAAGCGATTGCCCGCATCCGCGCAACCGAACCCGACGCCCGCATCATCGTGCTCACCACCTACAGCGGCGATGCGAAAGCGGTGAAGGCCCTGCATGCCGGGGCCAGCGCCTACCTGCTGAAGGACATGCTGCGCCACGACCTGCTGTCGACCATCCGCCTGGTGCATTCGGGCAAGCGCGTTCCGTTGCCGGCCGAGGTAGCGACCAACATCGCCGCGCATGTCACCCTGGATGCACTGTCACCGCGTGAGATCGAGATACTGAAACAGGTGGCCGCCGGCTATTCCAACAAGCGCATTGGCGACCAGCTGGGCATTTCCGAGCAGACGGTGAAGGCACACATGAAGAATTCCATGGCCAAGCTGGGCGCGCGTGACCGCACGCATGCGGTCACGCTGTCGTTGCAGCGGGGAATCATCACGCTGGATGAGGATCATCTTCGGCCGCGGTGAGGTGTGGGGTGGCTGGACGGCACCGGGAGGTGGTACCCCATGAAAGCTGCCCGCAGCGCGGCCACGCTTCGTTGCTAGACTGGCGCGCTACCGCCTCGCAGTTCACGAACAAGGACCCCCGATGACGCTGCTCACCAACCAGGTAACCGATCGCATCCGCCAGAGCGTGGACCGCAAGGACCATCCGTTCGACATCCAGTCCATGCACGTTTCCAAGGATGGAAAGAAGGCATTGCTGCTTGGCCGCTTCGAGGATCTGGATTTCCCGGAAGTGTTCATCTACAGCGACAAGAGCGGGAAGGCCCGGCGGGTGAACAGCGAAAGCGCGTTCATCGATGTGCCGCTGGGCAAGGCGTTCTGGGCGGCCAACGGCCGCGACTTCTACATGAACTGCTATGACGATGAGACCATCTACAAGGTCGAGCTGGACAGCAAGACCTACAGGATCAAGCAGTTCGAGGAAGTGGAACCGAGCGACGACTACATCCAGGCCATGCTCAGGGAAGTGCTGGACCTGATCCGCGACGACAACAATCCGCCAGACGCCGTGGCCCCGCCGGTCATCTTCGAGAACAGGCACCACGAGTTCCTGGTGAAGCTGCTCGATGGATTCAAGATCGGAATCGAGGCCCGCCGAAAGTGGCTCTGGCTCTTCTGGAGCAACTACGAACCAGAGGTTGCCGAGATGCGCGCAAAGGAGGCGATGGTGCAGTTCCGGGGTCACTACATGACCATGGAGGACCTCAAGCGGACGCTTGGCGTAGACCTGGACACCCGCGGGATCAGCGAAGAACTGGACAAGCTTGAGGCGCTCTACCGGCCACCGGCCGAAAAAGAACCGCAGTGACATTCCGGCGGGGCTCGCCCCTTCAGCGGGCTGCGTGTGATGTCCGCGCGCGGCCCGCTCAGCCTGATGCAAACGGATTGATGTAACCGCGGCGCGCGGCGAGTGTCACCGCATGCGTCCGGTCATGGACACCCAGCTTGCCGAAGATCGTTTTCAGGTGCGCCTTGATGGTTTCCACCGACAGGTGCAGCTGCGAAGCGATCTGCTTGTTCGCCAGGCCATCGGCCACCAGCTGGAGAATGAGGATTTCCTTCTCGGTCAGCGGGTCATCCAATGCGTGCGCTGCCAGCTCGTAGGCAATCTCGGCAGAGACAGCACGACGGCCCGCATGCACCGAACGAACCGCTTCCACCAGTTCGGACCGGATACCGTTCTTCAGCAGGTAACCGGCGGCACCGGCCCGTATGGCGCGGGCGGCGTTGGCATCGCCCGGGTAGGTCGTCAGCACAAGGATCCGGGCCTTGGCCGAGAGCCGGCGTATTTCCGCGATGGCTTCCACCCCGCCCACACCCGGCATCTGCACATCCATCAGCGTTACGTCGGGAAGCAGCTGCCGATACATCGCGATGGCCTCCGCCCCATCCGACGCTTCGCCAACCACCTCCATGTCCGCTTGCCGGTTGAGCAGCATGCTGATGCCATCGCGCACCATCGCGTGGTCGTCAACGACGAGGACGCGTATGCGTGGCGGATCCTGGGGTGCGGACTGCATGGGTGGCTCCTTAGCTGCCGAAGCGCCCGAAGGGGCGCCGTTCGTCGCGTTTGTAGGCGATGGCGCCGGGCACTGAGAGTACGACGTCCGTGCCCCCTTCTGCGAGCGGCGCCACGCACAGACGGGCGCGCAGCTTCCGCGCACGCTCAGCCATGCCCACCAGGCCGAAATGCCCGTCCCTGCCGCCGCCGGCGGCAACCGCCGGAGCGATGCCCACCCCGTCATCGGCCAGGCGCAGGCCGAAACTCGAGTCGAAGCGGATCTCCACCGTCACCCGTGTCGCGGCCGCGTGCTGGCGCATGTTGTGCAGCGCCTCGCCCGCGATGGCGGTCACCTCCTCCAGTGCAAGAGGATCCAGCCTGCGTGGCGAACCATGGACCGCCACCGCCACCTCGATAGCAGGCTCGAATCCGGTCTGCGCGATCAGGTCGCAGATCACCTGTTCCACATCGCCTTCCTGCTGTGTCCGCAGTGCCCTCACCCGGTCACGCCCCTCGGCAATCACCCGATCGGCGGTATCGATCGCCGACACCAGCGATGCGCGCCCGGGGTACCCGGGGGGCAGATCATCCGCCGCCAGCTGGAAGCGAAGCGTCAGCGCCTGGATGGCCTGCAGCAGCGTGTCGTGCAGCTCGCGCGCGATCCGCTCGCGCTCCTCGACCCGCTCCGCCATTCTCGATCTGACGCTTCGGGCAACCGCTCGCAACCGCAGCGAGTAGACCAGCCAGAGCAGCACCGCCAGAGCGGCCGCGCACAGCAGCCTGAAGGGCCAGCCCTGCACGAACGTCGGGCGGATCTGGATGTCGAGCCGTGCGCTCTGCCGGCTCCAGACCCCGTCGTTGTTCCTGGCCATTACCTGGAAGCGGTAGTGCCCCGGCCCGAGATTCGAGTATGAAACGGTGCGCCGCGTACCCGCGTCGACCCATTGCTCGTCCACCCCCTCAAGCTTGTACTTGAAGTGGACGCGTTGCGGCACGGTGAAGCTCAGGCCGGCATAGGTGATGTCGAGGGTGCGGGTGCCGGCCGCCAGCGTGAGCTGCGTCGGGTCGCGCCAGCTGCGTCCCCCGCTGGACAGCGCGCGGATGGTGACGGGCGGTGCGATCTTGTTGGACGGCAGATTTGCCGGATCGATATAGGCCGCACCCTGCCGGTTGAGGAACCAGAGCCTGCCATCGCCCGCCAGAGCGCTCTGGGTACCGGCGAAACCACCTTTCTGGACGGTGCTTGCCAGGCCATCCAGCGCGTCAAGCTTCGTGTAGGGCAGCGGCGCCTGCGGATCGTCGAAGGCACGATCGAAGTCGACCGTGGCCACCTTGTACGCGCCCGTCCGGCTGAAAAGCCACGTTTCGCCATCCGGCGTCTGCTGCAGCGTCCGCACCCAGGTGATCCAGGGAAAGCGCCGGTCGTCCAGCTGGCGCACCCGGTCGCCTCGCATCCTCACCAGGCCGCTGCTGCCGCTCACGAACAGGTCCCGCGAGCCGGGAAGATTGCCGGGCAGGATCGCCCACGGCGTACCGATGCCGGTGGGGGCGAGCCGGATCGTCTTCAGGCGATCGCCCTCCAGCACGGCAACGTCCGGCGGCACGATCAGCGCGAGGTTGCCGCCGGGCGTGGTGGTCAGGTCCCACAGATTGAGCGTGGCCAACTCACCCGACGCGCGGTGCCAGCCGCCGCCGTCACGCCACATCAGCTGGCCGCTTGCGAGGCCAAGCCAGAGGCGTCCGCCCGCGTCTTCGGCGCAGGCGATTTTCCCCTCCCCGCCCGGGTAGCCAGGCGCGATGAGCGCCTGCTGGCCATGCAGCAACAGGGTCTGGCTGCGCCCCACCAGCCACACGCCCCCATCGCGTGCAGGGCACATCGACACCTCATCACTGTCGAGGGCACGGATCGGTTTCGGGTCCGCTGCCGGCGGCGCGTGGAACAGGGTTCTGCGGGTGGCGACATAGACGCTGCCATCGCGCGCCTTGGCCATCGTCAAGCCAAAGGCGGGATCGGCCGGTATCGCCGCTTCCTGGACCGCACTCGCACGCCGGAACTGATCGATCCCGCTCTCCGTCGCGATCCAGACATTGCCCTCCCGGTCGACGAACGGCACGTAGCTGATGTCGGAAGTGAGCCCGTTGATTTCCCGGAACGGATCCACGCGCTCGTCGGGTCTACCGCGGGGCGAGAGCGGGTCGGCAATGTGGAAGACACCCACCGCACCCGTCGTGCCCCACAGGCCGCCACGGTGGTCGAAAGTGAAGGCGGCCCGCGAGGTTCCCGGCAACGCAGGAAAGACGATTCCCCCCTTCGAAGGCGCACCGTCAGGGCCAAACAGCATGCGGGTGCCGGACGCATCGGAGGTCCACAAGGTTCCCTTGCGGTCCAGGGCGATCTTGGGCCGCCCGGACAACCTCGCATCCATGGTCTGGAACCGGTCCGCGCCGGGTGCCAGCAATGCCAGCGTGCCACTGCCGCCGTCTTCCGCGCTCAGCGCGACCCAGAGGCCCCCATCGCGGGCCACCACCAGATCCATGATGTAGCCGGGGGGCAGCCCCAGCGTCTCGTCCACGCGCTCCCAGCCGGCAGCCCCCAGCCGTTGCAGCCGCTTGTCCAGGCCGAGCGAGGAAGCCCAGATCGTCCCGTCGGGTGTCTGCGCGAAGGCCGCCAGTCCTCGCGGGGGATCGGGCATGTGCATGTCCTGCAGGGCGCCGTGGCGATAGACCGCCACGCCACCGGTATCGCGCAGGCCCACCCACAGTTCGCCCTTGCTGTCAGTCATGAGCGCCGATGGCGATGCGTGGCGTCTTCCCGCCCCCTCGGGCCAGTCGATCTGCTCGAACGTCGCGCCGTCGAACCGGTACAACGTGTCGCCGGCGAACCACAGGTAGCCATCGGCCGTCTGCGCGATGCGCAGCACGCCATCGGGCGCACCATCATCGGCGGCAACCCGCACATGCTTGAACGGCGCGAAGCCGGGCGGAGACCGCTACGCCAGGCAGGCAGAGGCGAAGAACAGCGCGCTGATGGCCAGCAGCAGCGCCGGGGCCGTCGGAGCGGTTCGGGACCGGGTCATTGCACTGTCACCCATTTCGCCTTGCCGGCAGAGACAGCGGGCCTGTCAGTCTGGCCAGTATTGGAGATAACCGAGGTTTCGACAATTGGTCCGCGCGCCCTCCCTTGGCGGGTTCAGCGGTGCGGAGTGAAGTGCGTATCTGTCGGGCCGACACCGGTGATGTAGACAACGGCCGGCTCATCACGGGTCAAGGCAAAGTGGGCGTCACCGGCCGGCTCGGTGTAGAAGCTGCCGGCCGGCAGCTGTTTCAGCCGGTCCTCGGTCAACGCCGCCCCGTAGCCGAAGTACCACGTCCCGCTCACCACCACCGCGCTGCGCGCGTCGCGGTGCGTATGCGCCGCGATCCGGGTATGGGGCGGCACACGGATTTCGATGGCATAGGGGCCCGGCTTGCTGGGGTCGCCCATCAGCACGGTGGTACGGATGCCCTCGATGCCGGAGGTGCCGGGCCCTGCGCCACCTTTGCCCAGATGGGCTATCTCCCCCGGTGTCAGCCGGGTTTGACCATTGCCGGGGTCCGCATGCGCTGCAAGTGCGAAGGCAATGCCGAGCAACACGGCGCCCACGGCACGCGCGTTCACTGTTTTTCCCCCAGGAACGAGACAACACGGCTGACCGTGGCCGCAGGGTTCTCTTCCATGATCCAGTGCCCGGAGTCCGGAATGGTGCCTTCCGTTACGTCCTTTGCCGCAGCGCGCATCACCACGGCCATGGTCAGGCCGAAGGATTTCTCACCGCCCAGCGCCAGCACGGGCATGGACAGCCGGTTGCCGGCCGCCAGCCATGCGCGGTTGTCGGCCGCATCCTGGTCGAAGGCAGCGAACTGTGCGAAGCCCGAGCGCATCGCGCCGGGGCGGGCGTAGAGGGCCGCGTAGTGCTGGCGCGACTGTTCATCGAAACGATCGGGATGGGCGGAAAATTCGTTCCAGAACCGGTCCAGGTAGATCCGCTCGCGACCCGCCACGAGCCGTTCCATGTCCGGGCCACCGAACCGGAAGTGCCATAGCAGGGGCGTCTTCAGGATTTCATCCCAGGGGCCCACGCCGGGCACCGGCGCATCGATCAGCACCAGCCGCCCTACCCGCTCCGGCTGCTGCGTTGCCAACGCGAAGGCCACCATGTTGCCGATGTCGTGCGCCACGATGTCGTAGCGTTCAACACCCAGCGAGGCGAGCAGCGCCTGCATGTCGCGCCCTTGGGTCATCTTGTCGTAGCCGCTGGCCGGATGGGAGGAAAGCCCCATTCCCCGCAGGTCGGGCACGATGACCGTGTGCGTGCTTTCCAGTGCTGCGGCAAGGGGCGCCCACATGTCGCCCGTCTCGCCGTAGCCGTGCAGCAGCAGGATGGCCGGCCCCTTTCCGCCCACGCGTACGTGCAGCTTCACGCCGTCCGCGGCTACTTCCTGGGTGTGGAAGGAACTAGGAAACCGGGGAACGTCAGCGAGCGCGGTGGCTGACACGCAGAGCGCTGCGAGCAACAGAATGGATCTGAACATGAGGCCTCCTTCGAGCCGACAGGCTCTGCGACAGAGGCGATGAGTGTCGTGCTGGCCCGGGCGGGGACCAATCCCAAGCAGAGTGGGGAGGGATACCCGAATGGGTAGGGGGTTGGGATGCCGTTGGTGCTTCAGGAAGCGGCGCTGGTTCCTGATGTTTGCGGGACGTTCGTTTTCGCCCAGAAGCGGGTATATGCAGCGACAACTTCGACGTGTCTCTCTCGGTTAGCAGCTCTGTCTCTTAGGAATAGCGCTTGACTGAACCATCCCAGACACAGACGAGGCTTCCGCAACTCGGTAAGGCCAGCGCCTTGTGCTCTCTCTACCTGTATGCATCAATCGGTCGCACGCTGACAGGCTGAGCGATCCCGCGCATCGAGGTGACCGCACAAGGCTAATGCGCCCTACGCCACTTAGCTGCGCTTTCAGCCTTGCAACACTCACCATACTTATATAAATCAGTGACTTGGGTTAAAATTACGCCCAACCTGCCACTCTTGGGATGGCGTGATTTGGCAGGCTGTTAACATCACTAGGTACTCAATTGAGACAGGCAGATGTCACTGGACCCGACGATTTACCACATCACGGAAATTTCCAACCTGCCATCGATCATTCACAACGGGCTGGTGAGTGATGCACTGCTAGCCAATGTCCCGCATGCGGTGATCGGTTACTCGAACATCAAGGAACGACGGATGACGGAATATCGCGTCCCGTGCTGTGGCAATCGGTTCGTGGGTGAGTTTGTCCCGTTCTATTACTGTCCTCGCTCGCCAATGCTCTACACCATCAACAACGGCAACACCGGAAAGCCGGCCGGACACCAAAAAGAGATCGTTCATCTTGTGACCACAGTGAGCCGTGTCGCACATCTGGGGCGGTCTTGGGCCATCAGCGACGGCAATGCCGGCGCGGCCGCCGTAAGCTTCTCCTCTGATATGGATGCACTGGAGAGGATGCTTGATTGGGATGCCATCAAGGCCCTGGACTGGAGAGGTCGAACGCGTCAGAAGATGGCGGAGTTCTTGGTAGCGGATGCGGTGCCGTGGACTTCAATCTTCGGGATAGGCGTCATCGACCAAACCGCCGCTCAGCGCGTCCATCAAGTTCTGAACGGTGCTACACATCATCCTGAAGTTAAGGTGCTGAGGAACTGGTACTACTAATGATTAACATAGCGCACGGAAACTTGCTCAAAGCCAAAACACAGGCTTTGGTTAATACCGTCAACACTGAAGGCGTGATGGGAAAGGGCATCGCGCTTCAGTTCAAGCAAGCCTTTCCTTCCATGTACCGCGACTATAATGCGGCAGCAAAGGCGGGTGATATCGCACTTGGGAAGATGCACATTGTGGATCTTGGCGCGCTTGCCGAGGGCCCTCAGTGGATTATCAACTTCCCGACAAAGAAACACTGGAAGTCGAAGAGCCGAATTATCGACATTGAAGCGGGACTTGTCGACCTGGTGGCTACGATTCGTCGCTTGTCCATTCGCTCGATTGCTGTCCCTCCACTAGGTTGCGGTTACGGCGGTTTAGATTGGGCACAGGTGAAGCCGATGATCGAGGCAGCCTTTTCGGAGCTGCCTGATGTCGACGTGCAGCTGTACTCTCCAGAGGGCGCTCCCGAGGCTGCCAGCATGCCGACCCGAACTGCCCGCCCTTCGATGACAGATGGGCGGGCGTCGCTGCTTGCATTGATGAAGCGATATCAAGCCGGGTTGCTCGATCCCTTCGTGTCGTTGCTGGAAGTCCACAAGCTTATGTACTTCCTCCAAGAAGCGGGACAGCCGCTTCGCCTTCAGTACTCTGAGGGCTTCTACGGCCCATACGCCAAGAACCTCCGCCAAGTACTGATAGCGCTTGAGGGGCACTACATCAGTGGATATGGGGCTGGCGAGGACAACCCAACGAAGCCACTGACTCTGCTGGGCGAAAGCGCGGAGCTAGCAGAAGCCAAGATTGCCATGGATCCAAATACCTCTCTTCGAATGGATCGAGTCCAGAAGCTTATCGAGGGCTACGAGGACGCTTACGGGCTGGAGTTGCTGAGTTCTTTGCATTGGGTGATGTGCAGATCGCGCGAAGCGCAGACAGATGTGGACGTTGCAATCGATGCTGTTAAATCTTGGAATCCAAGAAAGGCAATGCTACTGAAGCCAGATCATTTGCGGATCGCTTGGCGGCGACTTCATGATCAAAAGTGGGCGACCGAGAGTGCCAGCGCCATTCATTAGTGATGACAATTAGCACATGAAAAACGGGCTTGGTTCGTCGCGAAGCCTAACGTACAGCTCGACCTTGACCGCCCTGTAAGAAATTAATCCTTCGTCAAGCGCGGTGTAGCTGCCAAGCGCTTCTTCCATCGATTGTTGGCTAGGCATGCCCAATCGATTTACCCCTTTTTAGCCGAGAGCTAACACTAGCGTTGAACCAATAGACTGGATGGTCCTCATGTCCTCGGCCAGAAGCGGAAACTCGCCATCCATGCGTTGAATCGCCAGGCAAGCAGTATCAGCGCGAACGAATCATCAGCTGTCATGCTGGAAGTCCACCGCCACCCCATCCCGGAAGTAGACAGTGAACAGCGCATAGCGACCACTGCGTGTCTCGAACTGCAGCATCCACGGATTATTGGGATCGCCACGCAACGGAACCTCGATGCCACACAGTTCGAACGTCTCCCTCAGAGAGATGGCAAGCGGGCCATAAACTCCCTCGTACGCAGCGGCCAGAACAGCTGCAGCCTTTTGAAACGCAGCCTCCAGGTTGCGTGTCGTGTCCTGGAAGAACCGAATCTGCGCCTGCGAGGGTAGTTGCGCATTGGAGGCTCTGAAGTACACCGAGACTGTCATGTCTCCAGCGGGAACGGACTCCGCCTCCCACTGCTCCTCGCCACGAATCCGGGTGAGCTCCATGGGGCCAAAGAGAAGATGCTCCGTTCTTGCGACAACGGGGCCTTCCCACATCCGCTTCAGCCAATTGAACATGACACCCGGCTTCCTGTCAGGCGGGCACGTAGGCCCGGTTGTACTGCGTATCTACAAACGCCCGCACAGACTACTCATCGTACCAACCCACCTCGAACGGCACGTCCCCCATCGGCACCCAGCGAATACCGGCAGGCTGTCTGCGCGTCCGCACGAACTCGGCAAGGGCAGACGCAGCAACCGCCGGGGTCACCGTACAGGCCAGAGGCACGCGAAACGGATCGCCGCACATCTCGGTCACCAGAAACGCATCACAGCTGCCTCCATCGTAGGGCACCAACCGATCGCCCAGGAACAGCTCCATGAAGAACCGCCCCGGCCCTGGCTGCATGATGGAAAGGCAGGGTTGGCCACCGATGGAAAGCAGGGCCTGACCGTTCCCACCTTGCTGCCAGTAGGACGGGTCCGACAGCAGCACAATGTCAGCCAATACGTGCTCGGTCGGCTCGACTATCCGCAGCGAACCATCCGGCGACTCATAGATCAATTCCATTGCGCTGTGTTCTCCATCAGGGAAGCGGAAAGACTACGTGCAGTGCCCCCACCCTATGCCCGCGCGTTCGGATTGCCACCTTCGCAGGACATGGCAAGGATGGTGGCCAGCCGACGTACCCAGCTGCGTGGGATGGTCCCGCCCGGGTTGGCTCACGCCATTCCGCGTTGGCTCTGGGCCTGGTCCGTTGCCTCATCCAGCGCCCGCCGAACCATGGCCGCCAATTCTGGCGCCTGCTCGCAGGCAGCGGCAAGCTGATCCAGCAGTACCGCCAGACGCGGCCCCGAAGGCTGGGCATGGGCGCCGCAGACGCGGTGCTGCATTTCATTCAACCGTTTCAAACCATCGCGCTGGGCTTCGATGGAAGCGTCTGGATCACTCCAGACGGCCCTTCCCACAATCGTCAGCCCATTCCAAAGGTGGGTGCAGAAGCACCGCGCCTGGTCTTCGTTGAAACCGACTACCTTGTCGCGCACATAAGCTCCTTCGGGTCAGAAAACAGGCGGGCGGGTGCGGCCGAGCCCCTTCCCCAGGGTTCAATCTGGCGTTCCCTCCGTGCCACCGCCCAACAATACCGGTAACGTGCCCACAGGCCCGCATGCCCAAGGAGAACGTATGGCCCACCAGGAAGGTATCGCCCTGATGCAGGCGGCCCCGGAAGACGTTGAACAGCTCTGCACTTCGCTCCAGCAGTTCAACCGCCCCTATACCGCAGGTGGCCCCGAGTCCGCGCTGAGACTGGTGGCGCGCGATGCGGCCGGGGTGCTGCTGGGCGGCATTCTGGCCGACGTGGCGCTGGGCTGGCTTGAGATACACGTGCTGTGGGTGGAGCCCGCGCAACGGTCCACAGGGTTAGGGTCCACCCTGCTGCAAGCCTGCGAGCGCCACGCGCTCGAACGGGGTGCCCACTCTGCCCGCCTGGACACCTTCGATTGGCAGGCCGAGGGGTTCTACGCGCGCCACGGCTACGCGGTGTTTGCCCGGCTGGGCGACTACCCCCCGGGCCACGAACGGGTCTTCATGAGCAAACGCCTGCAGCAGCCACCGGCCGAAAAGCACACAGGCCCCTGATACGTCAGGAGCCTGTGTGCAGCAAACCCGCAAACCGCAGTATCAACGCTTTACGGCATTACCCAGCGCCGCATCCAGCGCGCCCAGCTTGTCCGCATACGGCGCACGCAGGCGCAGATTCGATGCGCCATCCGCCGTCTGCACCACCACCGCCTTGCGGTGGCTGAACTGACGGAAGCCGTGCACGCCGTGGTAGGCGCCCATGCCCGATGCACCCACACCGCCAAACGGCAGCTCTTCCACAGACGCGTGGGTCATCACATCGTTGATCACCAGCGCGCCCGACGTGGTGTGCTGGGTGAACGCCGCCTGCCCTTCGGCCGTGTTGCCGAAGTAGTAGGCCGCCAGCGGGCGCGGGTGCGCGTTGATGTAGGCAATAGGCTCGGCGGCAGTGGCATAGGACACCACCGGCAGCAGCGGCCCGAAGATCTCTTCCTGCATGATGGCCATGTCATCGGTGGCGTCCAGCACCAGATGCGGCGCGATCTTGCGGGTGGCCGCAT
This sequence comes from Trichothecium sympodiale, assembly GCA_003012115.1. Taxonomy (NCBI): domain Eukaryota; kingdom Fungi; phylum Ascomycota; class Sordariomycetes; order Hypocreales; genus Trichothecium; species Trichothecium sympodiale. The sequence goes on from PXOB01000519.1 coordinate 16,014, forward strand.
CGAAGGCGGGCTCGCCGGCCGGGGCCAGGGAAATGATCGCCGCGCCCTTGTCGGCCGCATCGGCCAGCAGGCCCACCAGACGGTCGAAGTGGCGCTGGCTGACAATGGAGGTGTAATCCTCGTTGTCCTGCAGCGTGGGGAAAATGCGGGTCATGAACTGGCGCGCATGCTCCACCAACGCCGCGCGGGCGCCCTCGGGCACCATCAGGTAGTCCGGCGAAAGACAGATCTGCCCCGCGTTGAACGTCTTGATGGTGAGCGTGCGTTCGATGGCGGTCTGCAGGTCGGCATCGGGCGCCACCACCACTGGCGACTTGCCGCCCAGTTCCAGCGTGACCGGCACCAGGTTGTTGGCGGCCGCACGCATCACATGGCGGCCCACGGCCGTGCTGCCGGTGAACACCAGATGGTCGAACGGCAGTTCGCTGAAGGCCTTGCCCACGTCGGCATCGCCCAGCACCACGCCCAGCTCCATCGGGTCGAAGTAGACCGCAATCAGTTCGGCCAGCAGTTCAGAGGTGGCCGGGGTGAGTTCGGACGGCTTGATGAGCGCCGAATTGCCCGCCGCGAACACGCCGGCCAGCGGCGCGAAGGCCAGGTTGATCGGGAAATTCCACGGGCTGATGATGCCCACCACGCCCAGCGGCTGGTGCTCGATGCGCGTCTGCATGCCGGCCACCGGCGCGTCCACGGCTTCGCTCTGCATCCAGGTGGCCACGTTGGCCGCGGCATGGGTAAGCGTGGCGGCAGTGGTGCCCACATCCACCAGCAGCGACTGGTAGCGGCTGCGCTGGCCGAAATCCTTGGAAATGGCTTCGGCAATGCGCTCGCGCTGTTCCAGCAGCAGCTTGGCGGCGCGCTGCAGGCGGTCGCGGCGCTGCTCGAGCGTGGCCGGGCCCTGGGCAATCTGATGGGCGCGCATGGCCCGCAGGATCGTATTCAGTTCAGTGGCGTGGGTACTGATATCCATCTGTGCAGCCTCTTGGAAGACGTGGGGGACGGTGCGAAATCCCTTGCGGCACAAGGGCTTTCGCCATGGAGGAAAGGCTACGCCCCCTGCCCGGCCCCGGCCAACGAGGCTTTCGATGAAGGGCCATAAATAATGTTATGGTCCGCCCATGTCGCTCTCTCGCCTGCGCACCTTCATTGAGGTCTACCGCCAGCGGTCGATCAGTGGCGCCGCGCGCCGGCTCAACCTGACCCAGCCTGCGGTGTCCCAGCACATTGCCGGCCTGGAGGCCTCCATTGGCCGCACCCTGTTCCACCGCCTGCCCAGCGGCGTGGACCCCACGCCGGCCGCCGACGAACTGGCCGCCGATGTGGGCGACAAGCTGGACCAGGCCGAAGCCGCCCTGTCCGCCGCGCGCACCCGTTCTGATGAAGTAGCCGGCGCGCTGCATATCGTGGGGCATGCGGATTTCCTGGCCGAAGTGGTGGCCGCCGAGCTGGTGCCGCTTATCAAGGTGGGCATGCGCGTGCGGCTGCAGACCGGCAGCACCAGCGTGGTCAGCCAGATGCTGCTGGATGGCTCGTGCGACCTGGGCATAACGGTGTACCCGCCCGAAGATGATCGGCTGCGCTGCGAAACGGTGCGCCAGGAACCGCTGTTGGCCGTGGCCGCACCGGAGGTCGCGCAGCGCATCGCCGCGCGGGCGGATTGCGGTGCGGCGTTGTGCGAGGAGCCGTTGCTGGCCTACAGCCTGGACCGGCCGCTGGTGGATGCCTGGCTGCAGTTCAACCAGATTGACGTGCGCCCACCGCTGCCCGCGCTGCTGGGGCAGGACCTGCGCGGACTGCAGCGGCCGTTGCAGCTGGGCGTGGGCTGGACGGTGCTGCCGCACTACCTGTGTACGGACGCGCTGAAGCGCGGGACGCTGGTGGAGATTGAAGGGCCTGTGGGAAGGGCGACGCTGGATTACTACTTGATGTGGACCGCGGCGGGGTTGCGGCAGCCGCGGGTGGCGCATGCGCGGCAGGCATTGCTTTGGCGGTTGCGGGGTGGGGGCTCGCTGTAGCTGTGCGGTTGGAATGAGGCACACAACCTATCCAGCATTGTTTCATTACGGAGCGCCTTCTCCTAGGTTGTGTACCGCGTATCGAGCCATACGTCCGCCGCACGCATTCAACCCACAATGCTTCAGAGTACTGTCTGCCGCTGATAGCAGTTCTTTCGTCGAGAAGTTTCACCGGAGGGTGAGCAGCCAAATCGTGTTTCAAAGGCCATCCTTCGCTGGGGAATGGCACTGACTTAGTGCTGTCCGTTCGCGCTCCAGCTATCATCTGCGAGCCAACTTTAAGGAAGTCATTGATCATGGAAGAGCTCGAGCTAGACGCAAGCACCTTCTGGAAAAAATTTGACTTTTACTGCCGCGCGGCGTATCGCGGAAACGCGACGACGGAGTACGAACGAGCCTCACTTCTAGTGCTTTTTGTCTGGGCGATCCTGCCCGACACCATGCCCGTGCGCGGGCATGGTATCGGAGCTTTCGAAAAAGAAGCAAAGGCGTGGTGGCATGACGCGGTACAGAGTCTTTGTGAGCACTTTGGCTTCATGCAGACGGAGCTTCCTGGCGCAGGCGTTCTCCCGAATGAGTTCTTAGAGTGTGTACTTGCTTTTCTTCCTCAAGTAGGCCCACTTTCAACTCGCACCATCGCCTATACCTTCGACTACCGCTTCATGCGCCTCGCGGAGCGAGAAACCGGAAGGCATCGGTTGGTTTCGCATTTCTCTGCATCGCTCGCTAACACGCTCAGGCGCCCGAATGATGCTCTCGTTGATGTCTTCTGTGAAACGGGAGATCTCTTCGCCACCGGAGGCAATGAGCGGTGGCGGCGCTTATCCTCGGGCAAGCCGCATTCCTACATTTTCCAGCCAGTATCCTTCGACTTTGAGGTACGCATCCGGCTTGCACTCCACGAACAGGAAACCCATGCACTTCGCCAGCTAGCTGTTAATGATCCATCTAATCGGGAAGCACTGTTTCGACTCGATCCTCCGAATCGCAAGGCGCTGCGGTCTCTCGTCGATCACAGCACCTTCAGGGGAACATCGAACGCAACACAGATACTTAGGCAGCTCCAGCTGGTATTCGGCGCACGTTCCATCCTAGCCATCGTGGCAGGAAGCGAAAGGACGTCCACTAAGCAATCACTTCTGGCCATCCGTAGGGATCTACTGGATTCCGGCGCGCTCGCAGCAGTCGTCGACTTCCCTCGGACTCCTGGGACACGCATCGAGAAATCCGCTTGGCTTATCCGCCCCCGCGCAGCAGGCCGCCGAGACGATGTCCTGATGATCAAAATTGCAGCGATGGAGAATCCGTCCAGCCGCCAAGAGTACGGATCGCTAGCCGAATTCTCCGGACGAATAGTGAAGCTCTTTCTTGGTGAGAGCATCTCTTCTCGTTGGGCCACGTCAAGCCATGAAGACTCCGCGGCCAGGTATCGACACCTCTTTGATAGAGAGTTCACGGAAGGATATCGGGACGTTGACGATCTATGCCGAGTTGTCTCCTTGCACGAAATCCTTGAGAACGATTGTGCACTTGAGTCCGGCCGCTACATCAGTCGCACCTCACGCAACGCCTCACTTTCCGGGATTGACGGCCGCCCGTTGCTTGACCTTCTCGCAAACAGCAATGGCTCTGGTCGAGCGATCTACCTCATCGGAAACAACGGCGAGGGAAAGAGCCTACTACTTCGGGAGATTGCACAAATCTCTAGCCAGCAGCAGCGCAAAACCATTGGGATTTCGTGCAGCACCTCTGACCGCTTCCCTTTAAAGGGTGAGGCGCCCCCTGGTTTTGAGAATTTTATCTATGAAGGCTCCCGGACATCAGAACAGATCGCCAACCTCAGTAAAATTTCTTCCGACATTTCTCAAAAATTTATCAAAATTCACTGCTCCACTGATCGCCTTCAAGTATTTGATGAAGTACTTGGGCTCATCGAATTCGATGCTCGTCGGTATCTGATGCCACTACGGGCCAGCAGTGACGGCCTAGCCTCTCAACGAGACCGGATCTTGGATCAAACAGTCGAGTTAGGAAGTGACGCGTCGATCAACCTTGAGCGTATCGAGGGTCTTCGCTCATCGACGATGCAAATTGCATTGATGCGCTCCGAATCACGCGGTGACATAACACCTTTCCGCAGCCTTAGCTCAGGCGAGCAACAGATCGTGAGCCTGGTAGTGAGAATTATCTCCCAAGCCGAACCACACTGCTTATTCCTGATCGACGAACCAGAGATAAGTCTTCACGTAGGCTGGCAACGAGTCCTCCCACGAGTGCTATCTGTCATTTCTCGTGCTTTCTCATGCGATATTGTTGTCGCCACTCACTCGCCACTTCTGATTTCAAGCGTATCCGACAGTTCAAGCATCTGCCTGTCCGCCAGCAAGCGACAGCTAACGCAGATCGATGTCCGTGACCGGAGATCCGTCGAGAGCGTTCTTTTCAAGGGATTTCGCACTCACACATCCAACAATCGCCTGATTCACGAGCGCTGCGCGGCGATCGTTGCTGATGCCATGGGAATCATGAATCGGCGGCACCCAAACAGAAGCCAGTTGCAACCACTACTGGCTGAACTCAGCGACATGCGACGCACAGTTAATGACGCCTCAGGCCAGTTAGACAAGGACGGCATTGATCGCAGCCTGGAGGTAATCAGGACAGCTCGCGAGGCAATCAATAAACTTACCAACATACGATCGGAGGTATTTTTCGAGGAGCATGAAAATTGAGGACATTGCCGGGAAACCGTAGCAAACAGAACGAAGAGCAGGCATATCTTTCCGAGTGCCACAAGGTGAAGAGAAACCGCAGAGACGTGATATCAATTCTTGAGGACGAGAGCTTCTTTGACGCTGCGGCGCGCCAAAGCACCGCCAACGAGTGGTCCAACCTGCGCAACACCACGTGGCCCGGCACGCATGCGGAGATCACCGGCATCTCAATAATGTCAGCGCTACGAGCTCACCTATCGGCAATCCAAAACGAAAATTGCTGCTACTGTGGTCAGCCCATGCCGCTTGGCGGATATGCCCGGCAATTGGATCACATCCTTCCAGCATCAGTATACGGCCGCTTCTCGTTTCATTTCTGGAACCTAGCGGTTGCATGCGAACGATGCAATCGCATCAAGAAGGACAAGAATCACCAACCCATTCCCATTACTGCGCATGACTATCCGGAGCACGAAGAGTTCCCCGACTTCTTCCATCCACGATTTCATATTCTTTCCGAGCATGTCAGATTCGGGCTCACAGCAACCCCAAACTTTAGCTATCTGTTCTTTGTAGGCTTATCAAAACAAGGGTTACAGTTAGTTAATGACGTACTACAGATCACGGCACTTGAAATTACCCGCGAGTCCAACGATACAACGGTAAAAGCTGCGGCTGATAGCATTAGAGATGCGGCAAAGAGACAAGGACCGGATGCGCAAAATGCAATCCTCAGATTCGAAGAAGCTCTTCGCCAAGCCATGGAAGCTGGATGCTCTTGAAGTTCAAATAACATCGACAACATAGATTATTCTAAAATCGCATATTCGCCATCGCCGCGACAAGCGGCTAGATCACTCTCAACCGACACCTCCGTCGCAGTAGGCGTTCGGCATCAGTTATCTCATCGGCCGAACTCGCCGCACCAACGCTCATTTTTAGCAAACTCCCCGCCGTTTGCGGCCGGTGCACGTCTTCGCTTGCTACCGGTTCGTTTGCAGCAATATTGTGGTGGCAGTGGCGCTGTGATCGGGAAGAATCGCCTGTCAGCCGGCGCGTTCCTGAAACCGTGACGAAGACGACTCCGATAGACGGCAGTCTAGGTCTGTCTCTGTCGCTTTTGCCTTGCAGCAGATGTTCTAGCTTGGAACTTTGGAACTCCCATCCCAGAAGTTCTGTATTCCTTACTCCGAAAGGCTCTCGCTTGGCGAGACCCTATGCGACAATGCAAAAAACGTCTCGGGTTTTGACGTCATTGACCCCAACCCCTTGGCATTGGCATCAACTTCAGGCAACTCTGGCACCGCCACCGACAAAGGGTGGCCGGGCGTCGAAAACCCGACATGTTAGACGTTGTTTACGCTTGCCAGCCGG
>PXOB01000523.1:0-39130 GCA_003012115.1 Trichothecium sympodiale
CAGCTTGATGCCCATGTGCCCCAGACCGCCGATACCGACGATGCCGACCTTCTTGCCCGGGCCAGCATTCCAATGGCGGAGCGGAGACCAGGTGGTCACGCCTGCGCAGAGCAACGGCGCGACAGCAGCCAGACTGTTCTCGTCATGGCTCACCTTGAGAACGAAGTGCTCATTGACGGTGATGCTCTGCGAATATCCGCCATAGGTGTTCTCGCCGCTGCCGTCCAGCCAGCCGTTGTAGGTTTGCAACCAGCCGTGCGGTCCTTCGCAGTACTGCTCCAGGCCGCTATCGCACGAGTCGCAATGGCGACAGCTGCCAACCATACAGCCAACACCCACAATGTCACCGACCTTGTGGGCAGTAACGCCGGGGCCGATTGCCGTGACCTTACCTACGATCTCATGGCCCGGCACGATGGGGTAACGGATGCCTGGCCACTCGCCACGGGCGGCGTGCAGATCGGAATGGCAAACGCCGCAGTAAAGGACCTCAATGGCGATGTCATGAGCCTCAACAGCTCGTCGCTCAATGAACATGGGCGCCAACTCGGCTTCAGGAGACTGGGCGCCGTACGCTTTGGTTTGCATCTTAAAATTCCTGGCTACTTTCAGCGGGAATAGGTGGACTCAGCCGACCATTCCGCCTTGGGTTGGCTATGCAGACTCCAGAACGCGTCGGCAATGCCAGCCGCCTCCACCGAGTCCGGTTCAACGAATGCAGCCACGGTCACGGTGGCCACATGAACACCCGATTCCTTTGCCGAATCGAACAGGCCCAGGGCCAGGGCGCGAATGCCGGCCTTACCAAGGCTCAGGGACAGGAAGTCCGCATTGGGATTGATGCCGAAGAAGCCGCCGGTGAGCAGGATGGAACCACTCTCACGCTTGAGCATGGCAGGCAGGGCAGCTTGGGAGGCAACCAAGGCGCCCCCGATGTTCACGGCCAAGTCGGAGTTGAACGTCTCGGTAGGCTGCTCGGCCAGCGTGGCCTTGCGCAAGCTCGCAGCGTTGTAATGCAGCACGTCAATCTGGCCGTGCTGAGCCTCTACGTCGGCAATGAGCGATGCCACGCTTGAGGGATCAGTGGCATCAACGCGGCGGGCACCGGCCTGGAAGCCGGCACCGCGAAGCTTGTCGGCCAACGCATTGGTCTTGGCCTTGTCGCGCGCACTGAGTACGACCCGGAACCCTTCGCGCGCAAAGCGCAGTGCGGTTGCGTAACCAATTCCCGGGCCGGCACCGATGCTGAGGAACGTCTTCATGGAGCTACTCCTGTGAGTGGATGACGGAGCCAGCTTATAGGGCGCATAATCAAAGATAATCGGCCCTAGTCGAAGAACACTCATGCACAAGATGCAGGAATTGCTTGGCCGGGTCAGTCTCGATGAGCTGGCTGCCTTTGTTGCTGTGGTTGAGAGCCACAGCTTCACTGACGCGGCCAAAGTCATTGGACGAGACGCCACAATCGTGTCCAAGCGCGTGGCTCAGCTGGAGGCGCGGCTTGGCGTTCGACTCCTGTCCCGTACGACCAGGCGTGTGGCCGTTACAGAGGTTGGAACCCTCTACTACCAGCGGGTCCGAGCGCTGCTTGATGAGTTGGACAGTGCGGGCCAGGACGCGAGCAACTTCGCGGCAACGCCGCAAGGGCTGCTGCGCGTATCCCTGCCCATCACCTTTGGGCGACGCTGGGTTGCGCCAATGCTGGCATCGTTCATGAACCAGTACCCCAACATCAAGGTTGACGCTCGCTTTGCTGATCGCATCGTTGACGTCGTCTCGGAAGGCTTTGATGTTGCCATCCGGGTCGGCGCCCTTCGGGACAGCTCGCTGGTCGCTCGTCGCATCGCTCCATTCAGCAACTACCTGTACGCCTCTCCGGGGTACCTGGAGCGTAACGGTGCGCCGGCAACGCCAGAGGATCTGCTCGCGCACGCCTGCCTTGGGTTCATCAGCCACGCAAGCTGGCCGGACTGGCTGTTAAGGGCGAAAGGGCAGCAGCGAACGATTCGGCCCAGCGGGCCATTGAATACCGACAACTCTGAAGCCCTGCTGCAGGCCGCGATCGACGGAGCCGGGATCATCCTGACACCTGACTGGCTGGCCAAGGTTGCTGTGGCGGCCGGTCAACTGGTCCAGGTACTCCCTGCCTGGCAAGGCGCACAAGATGGGGGCGTGTACGCCCTGATGCCGCCTGGGCGCTTGATTCCCACCAAGACACGTGTGTTTGTCGACGCGGTAAGCAGCGCGATACAGAACGACTGGGCTACCTGAGACGGCTACTACGCGCAGGCCCTTTCACCCAGCGCCTCATGCTCCCTGCCGGGCAGCAAGGCCAGGACGCGATTGACGTAGTCGTCATTGAATCCTTCACTGACCAACGCTGTGGCCAGAAGTCGAACGTAATCGGCGTTGGTACCCAGCGGGCCGGCCGCAGCTCCAATGGCTGACGCTACTGCTTCGGGGCTTGAGTCGGGACACCAGTGCTGCGGCTGCGTGCTGGCGGTGAAAACAGCTGCAGGCTGAATACGTCCGTCGTCCAGTTCGAGATCCAGCCACTGTGGGATGTACGCACCGGTGATCATTTCCCGAAGCCAGATGGCGGCCAGCTCGCCGTCACTGGCATCGTGCGGCAGTCGATAGGCGATGCCCTCGACGTACCCGCCGGGTTCAAGCGACAGCATGCGGCCCGGGTGCTCGAGCGTGGCGCGCCCTGCGATCAGGTGCATGCAGAAGCTGCGATGCCAGCCGCGGAGTTTGCCGTTGGCCCGCTCGACAAAATGCAGGGTCGGATTCCAGATGAGCGATCCATAGGCAAACAGCCAGATGTCCGCTGCCGACGCAGGGCGGGCTGCCAGGAAAGCTTCTCTGGAAGCCGCCAGTTCTTCGCAGCTCAAGACAGTACCGTGTGGCAATGCCTTGAAGTGATCCAGATAGAGCCCGGAAACGAGCTCGTCGCGCTTCAACATGCGAACCAACCCCGCGGGGCGGGAACGCTGGGCAGCAACGCCGGCATCATGCAGCGCCGCCGCTCTCTGTGCGCTCCGGTAGCAAGCGCGCCGCCAGCGCCCCGATGGCGCGCATCTGCGCCAGTGACAAGCCGTCTCTAGCCTGGATGGACATGCCCTCAAGCATGGTGTTCAGCCCGCCCGCCAGCGCCTCGCAGTCCGAGCCCTGCGGAAGCTGACCTTCCTTGACGGCACGCTCGAGGCGCGTGGCGAAGGCGAGCTTACCTTCTAGTCGAAGGGCATCAATCGCTGACCTCACCTCTACCGATTCCTCGGAGACGTTGGTGGCTGCCAACGCGACCAGGCAGCCGCAAGGCGCCTGCGGCGAGAGCAGGATGTGGGCGGCCTCGTCAAAGAACCCGGCAATGCCCAGATGGATGTCCTGGCAGGTCTCCAGGCGCTGCCACGTCGCATCCCAATAGCGCGCCTCGTAGAAATCGACGGCTTCAAGGAACAGCTTCGCCTTGTTCCCGAATGCCGAGTAGAGGCTAGGGGGATTGATGCCCATGACCGCACACAGATCGGCGACCGAGGCCAATTCGTAGCCCCGACGCCAAAAGACATCCAGCGCCTGATTCAGCGCCTCGTCTCTATCGAAGGCGCGTGGACGTCCCTTGGTGCGCGGGGGGAGGGAGGGAGATTTTTCACCGTTCATCGGGTGCTTCACCTGATGGGTCAACGACCCGCTTGACATCATCTGTAGCGGTCACTATACAATATTCGCCTTGTGTAGTGAACGCTATTCAATTGATGCGGGTGGCCCGAAGGGCCCCACCCCACCGGCCCTCGGCCAACGCATAGGTATTGATAGGTGATTGAGTCTGTTTCCCACCACGTGATCCAGATCGTCGACGGGCTGCGCGGGCAGGGGCTCGTCGGTGCGGTCGCCTTTGGGCTGGTTTTTGTCCTGGCCGCGGCGGCGCTGGTACCGGCTTCGCCGCTGACGGCGATCGCCGGCTATTTGTACGGGCCAATCTGGGGGGCATTGTTGATATCACCAGCAGGCATCGCATCGGCCGCGCTTGCGTTCTTCATCGGTCGGCACCTGGCCCGCCCCTGGGTGCGTCGGCGCCTGGATCGCAGTAGGCAACTCAGCGCTGTGGACAAGGCGGTGGCAGGCCGAGGGTTCCGGCTGGTCCTCCTGCTCCGGCTTGCTTCGATCGTGCCCTTCGCGCCACTGAGTTACGGCTTGGGGGCAAGTCGCATCTCCAGCAAGGATTTCATCTGGGCCTCCTGGCTGGGCTTGCTGCCCGGAACGTTCCTCTACGCCTACCTCGGCTCCCTGGCATCCAACGTGGAGCAGATCCTCCGGGGCCAAGCGGACCCGCCCTCCGGAATGCAGTGGCTGACCTGGCTGGGATTCGGCGCCGCCCTTGTGGCGATCGTTGCTGTGGCACGTCTGGCCCGCCAGGCAATCAGTAAATCAATCGAAGAAGAGATGAATGATGAGCAAGCTGTTTGAGCCCCTGACCCTGCGCGGGGTCACGCTGCGAAACCGACTGGCATTGAGTCCAATGTGCCAATACACCGCAAAAGACGGCTTCGCCAACGACTATCACGCCGTCCACTATGGTCGGTTTGCCCTTGGCGGCTTTGGCCTGGTGATGCTTGAGGCTACTGCTGTGCTGCCGGAGGGCCGCATCACCCATGGCGACCTGGGTATCTGGCGCGACGATCATGTGGAGGGCCTGAAGCGGATTGCAGATTTCGCCAAGTCCCACGGTGCCGTGCCGGGTATTCAGATAGGCCACGCCGGCCCCAAGGCCAGCATGCAGCGTGCCTTCCAGGGGAACGGTCCCATGGACGAGAGCGATGCGGCGCGTGGGGAGTATCCCTGGCCGGTTGTCTCACCCACCAATCGTCCTGTTGCTGATGGCTGGTTGAAGCCCACGGCGCTGGATGCCAACGGAATCCAGCGGGTCAAGGACAGCTTCGTCAGTGCAGCCCGGCGCGCTGTAGCGGCGGGCTTCGAGGTGCTGGAGCTGCACTACGCACACGGCTTCCTGGTCAACGCGTTCATGTCTCCGCTCACCAACGATCGCAGTGATTCGTACGGCGGATCCTATGAGAACCGGACGCGGCTCCCACTGCAGATCGCGCGCGAGGTCCGCCAGGTATGGCCGTCAGACAAACCCCTGTTTGTCCGGCTCTCGGCCGTGGACGGAAGTCGCCAGGGCTGGACCATTGAAGACAGCGTCGAGCTGGGCAAGCAGCTCAAGCAGCTGGGCGTGGATGTCATTGACTGCTCCTCCGGCGGTTTCGGTGTCTTCGAGTATCCCAACGGGTACGGCTTCCAGGCGCCATTCTCCGAGCGTATCCGTCACGACGCGGGCATGGAAACCATGGCCGTCGGCCTGATCGTTGACTGGCATCAGGCTGAAGATCTGATCGTATCGGGACAAGCCGACATCGTCGCCATCGGGCGCGAAGCGCTGCGTGATCCCAGCTTCGCTCATCACGCGCAAAGGGCCCTGGGAGCAGTCGATCCGGAACTTCCCTATTCCCACTGGCATGTGCAGGCGGGCTGGTGGCTCAACGGCCGAGAGGCCCGGCTTCGCCAGCTGGGGCCGCGACAACCCGACGCGCAGACAGCAGCGGCCTGATCGCTTCATGGAAGTACCTCGGGCCGTAGTGGCCCTCACCCCAGCCCCATCGTATCCATCCAGGAGAAAGCAATGAGCAAGCCCACCTATGTGCAGGAATACCAGGCCATCGTCGAGGTGCTGAACAAGTACAACGAGGGTGGTAAGCAGGCCAAGAGCAGTGTCATGAAGCCCGCCTTCAATGATCAGGCCACCATCTTTGGCGTTGATGCCGAAAGCAAGCTGGTCGGTGGCCCCATCCAGGGTCTGTTCGACACGATCGACACGGCCTTCCGACCGTCGCCGGAAGCTCAGGGCGTGATCGTCAACATTGACATCGTCGGCACGGCTGCAAGTGCCCGCATCGATACCAACGACATCTCCGGCTTCTGCTTTACCGATTTCTTCAACCTGCTGAAGGTTGAAGGCCAGTGGACTGTGGTCAGCAAGATCTACCACACCCACGTCGCCCCCTGATCACACCCGGCGCCACGAAGAACATCGTGGCGCCATCCACTCAGGTGCTCCGCACCGAAACATTGGAGAAGATCATGAGCAAGAACATCAAGGCTGTACCGACCAGCGAATACAACGCCGTCATCGCGGTCGCCCAGAAGTACGTTGACGGGTTGCGTATTGGCAGCACTGAAGCGGTTGCCGAGGCATTCCACAAGGACGCAGTGATGTACGGCTTCACCAATGGCGAACTGCTGGGTGGCCCGATCTCCAACCTGTACGACTTCGTTGAGAAGAATGGTCGTGCGCCGGACATCATCACTCGTCTGGACGTTCTTGCGATTACGCCGACCACCGCAGTTGTGCGTGTGGACATGGAGCAGGACGCGATCGGTGCTGACTACAACGACTACCTGACCCTGATCCGTATGGATGGGCAATGGCAGGTCATTGCAAAGGTCTATCACCAGTTCGAGGCCTGATTCGGCTACACGGGGCTGATCTGCGCATTGGCAACTACCAGATGACGGAAGACGAAAATGACACGAGCATTCATTATCGGCGGCGCGGGAAAGGTCGGGCGTCGCTTGGCCCACCAGCTCAGCACGCGTGGGCACGAGGTACGTTCACTGATCCGACATGTAGAGCAGACAGCTGACTTGGAGCGGTTGGGCGCCAAGGCGGTACTGGGGAATCTTACCGAGCTGAACGTCGCAGCCCTTTCTCAAATGATGGCGGGCAGCGATGTTGTGGTGTTCACTGCGGGAGCCGGTGGTAAAGGTGGCGCAGAGATGACCAATGCCATTGATGGCCGGGGCCTGGAGCTTGCAGTTGCCGCAGCCAGGCAGGCCGGCGTGATGCGCTTCATCCTCGTCTCTGCATTCCCGGAATCGTTCCGCGGCAAGGACGTATCGGAGACCTTCGAGAACTACATGGCGGTCAAGAAGCTGGCTGACGTCCACCTTGCTGAGAGCGAACTGGACTGGGTAATCCTTCGCCCTGGCACGCTGCTTGACTCGCCGGGGACCGGCAACGTCCGCACTGGCCTTGCCATCCCGTACGGGGATGTCAGTCGTGACGACGTTGCAGCGACGCTGCTGGAAATCATCGAGAATCCTTCGGTGTCCCGCATCATCATCGAGCTCACCCAGGGTTCGACACCCGTGGCCGAATCCGTCCGTCGTCTTGCCAACGAACAAACGCGCACGAACGCGCTGGGGGTGTGATGCGCCTGCTGTTGCTGGGTGCCACCGGGCACGTCGGCCGGCATGTGCTGCAGCAGGCACTGTCCGATCCCCGCATTGGACGCGTCGTCGCGCCCGTCAGACGCGCCATTCCCCCGCATCCAAAGTTGAACGCGCCAACCATCAGCAACTTTGATGCGCTCGAAGAGAAGGCGAGCTGGTGGGAAGTCGACGCAGTGATCTGTGCGTTGGGTACGACGATTCGTGCTGCGGGATCAAAGGCCGAGTTTCGAAAGGTTGATCACCACTACCCACTGAGCGTCGCGCGATTCGCACGCGCGCACGGTACGCCGGCATTCGTGCTCACCTCGGCAACAGGAGCCAACCGCAAGTCTTGCTTCTTCTACAACCGGGTCAAGGCGGAACTGGAGGATGACCTGTCCACGTTGGGGTTTGAGTCGCTTACCCATGTTCGGCCTGGGGTGATCGGCGGAGACCGCGAGGCGTTTCGTTTGACGGAACGAGCGCTGGTGATGGCCTTGAAGCTAACCGGCCCAGTTCTGCCCAAACGCCTGCGCCTGAATCCCCCACAGGCGATCGCCGCACAGCTGCTCAATGCAGCCGTGAGTCCGGTACCGGGCAATCACGTTGTCACTTCCGAGCAGATGACCTGAAGTCATCCGCTCAACCCAAACCTTGCTGCAGGTGAGCACTGTGCCACCAGGAGAAAACAATGCCTCAGGTTCAATACAACGCCATTATCAACAGCAATTCGGATGCCGTCTGGAGTGTGCTCAAGCGCTTTGGTGCGATCAGTGATTGGCACCCCGCCATCCCCAGCAGTGAAATAGAGGGCGGCGGGCCGGATGGCGTGGTCGGATGCATTCGCCGCCTGATCCTGGCCGATGGCGCGACGCTTCGGGAGCAGCTTCTCATGGTGGATGAGCGTCAGCAGAGCTTTTCCTATCGATTCCTGGAGGCGCCGCTTGCTGTGGACAACTACGTGGCACATGTAAAGACCATTCCGCTGCACGGTCAGGAAAGGTCGGTTGTCCAGTGGACTGCCAGCTTTGAGAACCAGCAGCCAGATCCCGACGGCCTGCAGACGGAGGCCATTCGTTCTCTTATTGTGGGTGGGCACGAAAGTCTGGCTGCGTTCCTGAGCGACCAAGGAGAGGCGGCCCGGAGCCGGGTGGTGCCTGCAGAATCGTTGCAACGCCAATAGGAGCATCGCGATGAGCGCCGACATACGGCCAGTGCCGCTGGAAAAGGCCTATAGACTGATCAATCACGGCCCAACTGTGCTGGTGTCCGCCCGGCACGACGGCTTGGACAACGTCATGGCCGCAGCATGGGCTTGCGCCTTGGACTACGACCCGCCCAAGCTGACGGTGGTCCTGGACAGGATCGCGAAGACCCGGCAGCTGGTCGAGCTCAGCGGTCGGCTGGTTGTTCAGGTTCCCACGGTTGCCCAGGTAGACCTGACCTATCAGGTCGGACATATGAGCCTGGCGGAGCAGCCGGATAAGCTGGCACGCTGCGGCGTTGAGCTGATGAACCTGGACGGACGAGACATGCCGTTCGTGTCCGGATGTGCGGCCTGGCTGGAATGCCGGCTGATTCCGGAGCCGCAGATGCAGGAACGCCACGATCTTTTCGTGGCGGAGGTCGTCGGAGCATGGGCTGATGCACGCGTGTTTGCAGACGGTCATTGGCACTTTGCTGAGGCTCCCGACGATCTCAGAAGCGTCCACTACATTGCAGGTGCACACTTCTACGCAATCGGCGAAGAGCACGTAGCGACCAAACGCAAACACGTCAACCCCGCTCAGGAAGCGAACGTATCACCGGTCGACTGAGCAAACGCTTGTGGTGACAGCCATGAGAACTTCAGACTGTGCTTAGCAAGGAGCACGTCACGTCCGCTAGATGTGGCAGGGATAGCCCACTCCAGTGCCATGTTTGGAGCTGCCAGAGACAATTGAACGCCGGTGACCTCACAGCACGCCCCATGGATGTAGCCGAGAGAGGTTGTTGATTTGACGGCAGCTCAGAAGATTAGGGAGGTTGATCGCGGGTAGTGCTGATGTCCGCTTTTGGACGGAAGCGGACCTTCGCTGCGCGCGCATGAAGTGCGAACAACATCTCTCTGGACAAGGTGGAAGACGGCCAGTTGTTGGCTGCGGTCTTACGGCCCAGAAAGGCGCTAGCTCTGTCCCACGAGTCTGTTTAAGCGGCAAGTCAGTAGGACTAGTCAGCCCGAGACGACCGCAATCGACCAAGGGGACCTAGATCTGCCGTAAACGACGCGGCTCGGGCGCCTCTCGCTTAGCGGGGAGCGTCACTACAGCCTGCTCCAGACCTTATCCACAGAAATATCCACAACCGGCAAGGTGCGGACCCAGTGAATTCGTCATTGTTCCGTTTCAGGAGAACGCTGTATTGCCGAAATTACGCTTTTCGGGCTTGACTGCGCAGATCGTTTTAGCAGGTCGGCCTGCATTATTTTCCGTCCAGCTGTCAATGCGCGCCCAAACCGTTGTGGCGCAACGGATTCGAGAATTTCACTACATTTGGCGTTGACGACGCTAAATGGCCTCACTATCTTGTGGCCGTCGGGATTCCCCGGCCACCGTCGGGGCAATAAAAAGCCCCACCTAGTTGGCGCTAGGCAGGGCGGTGTTACGCAAGCAGTGCCGAGCAGGGCAACAACTTACCTAGAAGTAACGGAGCGAATCATACGCCGTATGACATACGTGTCAATTGATCGTTACTAACGATTTGTGACGTGCGTCGTAATTTCGCTAGTTGAGGCCAAGGCTCGCCTGCCAAACAAAAGGCAAGTCGAGATGACCAACAACACCCAGCAGCTGTCGCTGCACCTGATCCATCGACAGATGGAGAACACCCTGATTGAGCAGCGCAAGCTCGATGGGTACATCAATGCAACCGCCATGTGTCAGGCGGTCGGCAAGCGTCTTGGGCACTACTTTGAGAACGCCACTACGGCTGCCTTTCTGGGAGAGCTTTCGACCGATGTCGGAATTCCGACATCGCTTCTCGTTCAAGTAGTTAAGGGCGGATCTGGCCCGCAGGGTACCTGGGTGCACCCGGACGTCGCCGTCCACTTGGCTCAGTGGCTCTCGCCGAAGTTTGCCGTAGCTGTGGCACGTTGGGTACGAGAGTGGCTGTCTGGGCGCCAGCCTAGTGGCGCTCCTGCGCCTGGCCTCCCGCATCACATCCAGCGCTACCTTGCCAACAAGGACCGAGTTCCCTACACGCACTTCTCTATCCTGAGCGAGTTGGCGATTTCTTTGATCGCCCCCCTCGAGGCCCGTGGCTACACGCTGCCCGAACGCATGGTCCCTGACATCTCTGAAGGCAAGATGTTCGCCAAGTGGCTGCGAGATCAAGGGGTGGACACGTCCAAGATGCCCACCTACAAGCATCGCTATGCAGACGGGCGCGTCTGCGACGCAAAGATGTACCCGGTTGGATACCTCCATGCATTCCGCCTTCACTTTAACGAAGTCTGGTTGCCCAACAAGGCTCACCAGTACTTCCGCGAGCGTGACCCTGCGGCGCTTCCCTATCTGGATAAGATTCTGCTCGAAGCACCTGGCGCGACAGGGCTGCCTGCCGCTTGATCTGTACGGTCCCTGCCCAGAGCGGGCAGGGATCTTTATGAGCATCCAGGATCTCCGCGGGGCAATGTCTGGCATGGGCTGAAGCCGGACCTGTAAGAGCAAGATTCTATGAGTGAGGTCCGGTTGCGGCCGGCAGCGCAAATTGACGAATCAAGCAGTCGCAATAGGTACCTACTAGTCAAGGAACGACATGAGCGAGCCCAAAATCCCAGAGAAGATCGAGAAACGACTCAGGCTTAGGTCGCTGCGGCCTGACTTGGAACCCTTAGCTAGGGAATTGGTAGAGCTCGCGTGTGCCGGGAGTCGCGAGCTATGGGGTGAGCTGAGTCCGGAACGGATGAAGGACGACGCAAACCTGCGGCGCAGGTTTCACGAGCTGGCACATGGAGGAATGTTTGCTGCCCAAGAGAAGATGGCCGACCGTATTACCAACGGGGAGCCGCTGGATGTCTCCGAGCAACTGCTGTTTCGCGCAATCGCTGACACCATCGCGTGGGGAATGCTAGGCGGCCAGTTGTGCTATGCCCGCCGCATCTACAAGTCTCATAGTCAGCCTGATCTGTCTCAGTCAAATTTCCAGTCCGTACTTCGTATGGCCCGAGAGCTTCGGGAGCAAGACCCTGGCTGCATGCCACTCATTACCGACTTGACCTCCTTTGTCCAGGTGGGCGACATCTTGAGCATCTCGGCGGACCAGCGCATGTCGTACATCGAGGTCAAGGAAGGAAAGCGTAACAAGCAAGTCATGGACCTTGCGATGTTCTACGAAGCCTCTGGATGTGAGGCCTTCCGCGAGATCGTCAAGAAGACAGAGAGTGCGAAAACCGTAAAACAGATGGAGCGCGTACTACGTCAGAAGGCCCGCATGAGTCACTTGCGACATGTCATGACCACGGGTAAGGCGACGGACCCAGACACAGGAGAGGAAGTCCGAATTCCAGCGCCTTTCTTTGAGATAGCAAGTTGGAATGAGTCGTTGGTGAGCCTAACCGAGAAGGCGAAAGTGGCGCAGAGCTGGGCCTATGATGTGAAGGGGCCCATCTTCATGGGCGCCTACGCAGGCGATATGGCTCCACGCGGGCACCTGATGTTTCTCATGGCGTTGAGTATTCAGGGGGATGTGGAGCAGGACTACCACATCATTCGCTTGGCAGATTGCATGCACGTGCCTCTTGCACCGCCGGTGTTCTCTGGTGTTCTGGCGGACGAGATCAAGATGGATCTGCTTTTCGGCCGCATGAATGTCTGCATCGCAGTTTCTATACCGCGATTAGTCGAAGTGTGTGAGATGGCGGGGATGGACGTGCGCTATGCAACACGGAAGGAGCTTGGGCGAGCGAAGGTAGCTGGTGTCGAGCCAATCGTCCATCGAGGCAAGGGGTTGATGTTCTCACTCGATGGCAAGGAAATGATGCTGCTGGCGGGTGTGATCCTCCGAGCCCTATTCCATGGTCAGCAGCCCGAATCCGTCTTGCGACACTACTTAGAGAACGACGAGCTTACTGACCCGGACAAAATGGACATTCGCCAGCTATGAGGCACCACCAGTGATACGGACTATCCCTGCAGCCACGCGACTGGTCTCGCTGTAGAAAACGAATAAGGGGGAACCAAATGCTAACCAGGATTGATCAACTTTCAGGAATTGGCCTGTTCGGAGCCGCAGGCCCGAGCCCAGATTTCTCCAAGGTCACGTTGATATTCGGCGAGAACGGGCGAGGCAAGTCAACACTCGCTGCAATCCTGAGGTCTTGCGGCGAAGGAAACGGCGCCCACCTGACGTCGCGAGCAACCCTGGGCATGACCTTAGATCAGACCGCCACATTGTCGTTCACATCCACTGGTGGTCGGCAACAACTGTTGCTGAGTGAAGGTACATGGAACGGCTCCTACTCAGACCTTGTGGTTTTCGACGCAGATTTTGTAGCCAAGAACGTATACGCGGGTCAAGAAATTTCCTCAGACCACCGAGCCAGCCTTCTTGATTTCGCACTTGGCGAAGAGGCAGTAGCCGCAAGGAGAGAACATGACAATTATGCAGAACCCATCCGCGCGACCAACAGCGAACTACGAGATCTGACGGTTGCAATTGATGCGAAGCGAGGAACGCTGCCATTGGCAGCCTACCGCAACTTAGTGGACGATCCAGAGTTGGACGCCAAGTTGATAGAGCTTAAGCAGCGCCTGCAGTCCCTCCAGCAAATCGACGCCGTGCGAACTCGACCGTCCGGAGCGGATCTTGTGCCGCCAAAGTTTGATCTTGATGGATTGTTTGCGATCTTGCGAAAGAGCCTTCCCGCTATCGAGGCGGACGCAGAGGCAAGAGTTAAGGCTCACGTCGCTTGCCATGGCGGTGAGGGATTCGAGAGTTGGATAAGCTCGGGACTAGACTATGTTGGAGGGACCACATGTCCTTTCTGCGAGAACAACATCGCAGGATCATCGTTGATCGCCGCGTATCGAGCCCACTTCAATGAAGAGTACAAGACTCTCAAAGCTCAGGCTGCTCAACTTGCCAAAGGCATCGAGGTTCGGACTAGCGACGACCAAGTTGATCGCTTGGAGCGAGACCTTCACACAAGCGTCGCGCAGCAGGAACGATGGACGGAGCACCTGCAAGTTCAGCAATCTACGCTAGACGGAGCGGGCCTGCGAGAGAAGTTCGCGTCCCTTCGCAGCCTACTTGCCCCGTTAGCGGATCGAAAGTCGCACGCACCACTTGAATCGATTGGAAGCGAACACGATGAGGCAGAATCCAAGAGACTTTGGGCGGAGATAGCGCAGGCCATTAGTGTAACCAACTCTGCAATTGCAGCGAATCGCGCGGCAATCGATGCCTACAAAGAAAGCCTTGTTTCATCGAGCTCGGCAAGCGTTCGTAGCGATATTGCCAGGCTGGAGGCCACGAAGTTCCGACACAGTTCGGACGGAGTGCAGCAGTTGGCAGCAATGGACTCTGTTCAGCAAAGAAAGGCAAATCTCTCTACTGCAAAAGATGCTGCTCGCACCAGGCTGGATACGTTGATGGATGAGACGTTTGGGCGCCTTGGAGACAGCATGAACAGCCTTCTGCGGGAGTTTGGTGCGCAGATGCAGATCAAGGACCTTGCAATTAGCTACAGAGGCGGCCAGAACAGACCTCGCACTGAGTATGCGCTTGAGGTCCGTGGGTCCACGATATCGCTAACCAATGAAAGCGGAGCGACCTTTGGCAACTCGCTCAGTGAGGGTGACAAGCGTGCCTTGGCCTTCGCCTTCTTCATGGCACGGGTGATGAACGACCCGATGCTGTCGCAACGAGTCGTTGTCATTGACGATCCAATGTGCAGCTTAGATAGACACAGGAGGGCCACCACTCTAAGAGCATTGAAGATCCTAGCCTTAGCATGTCGCCAGCTAGTCCTCCTTGCTCATGACATTTGGTTCCTCAGAGACTTTGATAGTTCGATAGGAAAGCTTCCAGGCGCAAGCCGCCCTCAGCGTACGTACGCGAAGATCACGCGAGCCCGCGATGACCTTTCCTCCTTCTCTCCGCTCGACATCGATGCAGAGTGTCAAAGCTCCTATCAGAAGAACCTATCCGATGTGCACTGCTTTGCCCGTGGAGACGGCCTGGTAGAGACGGAGCTGGTAGCGAAATCTATCAGACCGCTCGTCGAGGGCTACGTACAGCGACGATTCCCGCTGGACGTTCCGCGTAACGTCAATTTTGGTGAAATCCTGAGACTGATACGGAACTCAGCAGCAGGAGATCCACTCAACTCAGCAACTGGTCTTCTCAGTGAGCTCCAAGCCATCAATGACTACACGATTCCATTCATGCATGTAGAGGGAGAGCCTGTTCCAGACTTTTCCGAGATCAACGAAGGCGAGCTTTTGGCGTTCTGCGAACGCACACTGAGGGTGGTGTACGGATGATGTAGCCCCACACGCCAGATCAGAGAAAGCTCCGATTCGGCCAAAGTCTGGTTGGGTGTAGTGTCGGTCATCTGCGGGGCATGGGCGAGTACCTTGAGTTCCTCCTGCAAGGAGGCTCTCAGCGATTACCAATCACTACCGCCTCTTCGGGGCCTTACTCTAGCTCACACGAGAGCCAGCGTCCTCGCCGCAGACGTCGAGCACGATGGAAGCAGATCGAGTCACCCCAACCGCAGTCGGCTCCGGCAAGCAGAAGTTCTTGGCTATGCGTACCGGCAGGTTACGCCGGTCAGCGCCCTGCTCAGTCAGTTTCATAGCAGCGCAGAATGCGAGGTTAATTTTGCCCGGCGGGATCGTCACATATAGCGAGCGCTGGATCCGGAGTTGCACTTTATATCTGGAGTAGTGACCCGGCATGCGGCTCTTGTACGCCCTCTGAATTCGGGCGCAGCGCAAGATGGACTGCATCGCAGGCAGCACACAGTTGACGTCATCAGTCAGCGCTTCGACGATTCGCGCAAGCTTGGCACAGTCATCAGCCGCCTCGCCACTAAGCATAGGAAGGTCAAAGCTGTATTGGACGCCTGGAAGCAACGCCGAAGCGGACTCATCGGGCCTTAGAAGCATATCTAGAACCGATACGCACTGCTTCGCTGATGCCCTCAGAAGGTCTCCCAGATCTACTCGGCTCGTGTCAGGGCGAAGGCCAAGGGATGGGACGCTCGCATCTCTCCAGCGGATGTACTTCACGAAGTCATCTCGGTCCTTCTTCGGAGGAAGGTACGAGCGCGTCTTAGCCTCACCCAGGGCATCGACGGCACTCAGAAACCTGGCAAGGCTGGTCTTCCGCAATGGCTGCGCAGGGTGGCTCGATGTCCAGCCAATAAGCTCCTCAATGCAGTGATCGGTCCAACTCTCCACCCGACTCGGAGGGTCATAGCGGATCCCGACCTCTAGCGATCCTTTGCACTGTAGGCAGAGAAGAGAACCGTTGTTCCTGATACTAGCGAATTTACAGTGTGGGCAAGCGCATTCGATTCGAGCACCATGCACTGAGCAGTGAGAGTAGGATGCAAAGCGCCAGATCAGCCGCGAAAAGTTCGGAAGCCCTTCTTGTGCGCCCTGACTCAAGCAGATCGGACACCAAGCTGCGACTCGGCGCAGTGCCTCAGATCGACCGGATATTATTTCGCCAATTCCATGCAGAGTTGAGCCAACTAGCCGCTGCCCGGTCATTCGCTCTAGTGTGCGGGCCCTTCTAAGCGAAACTGGACCAGGGCCGGACAGTCGGGTGCAGTCGGTGTACCCGCCGGTTTTTGAGCCGCTTTCAGAGTCGATCATGGAGATGAATCGGGTCCATGGAACCCCACACAATTTTGATAGGCGCAAGCTGTAACTGGAGAGCGACTCTGTTTCCGGAGTGCCCGCCGCCAAGAGCTTCATTGGTGGCAGCATCGTCCATCGCGGTAGCGAGGCATGCGTGGCTCTCTTTTTACTAGGCATCTGTGCCAACCCTCAAGAAGTCGGAGAGACGATGGGTACGCTTGGCGTTCGCCAAGAGGTTGAAGCTGTCGATGTCTGCCCAGAACGAGCTGTGATTCTTTGACGTTCCAGATGCCGCGCGCAGATGATCTTCATTCAAAGTGCTGCTACCAGCCCGGCTCCGCTCCTCATTCGCGCGACGGAGGTATCGCAACGTTGGACCAAATACACCACCACCGTTCAGGGCAATCAGTTCCAAGTTGTCCTGAAGCAATGACACGCCCGCCAGTGGAAAGCTGCTACCGATCGCTTTGATCAGCGCGGCGTAGTCTGCCAGCTCTGAACCAACGCTCAGGTTGTACGGCCGCATGTAGAGGATGTCTGACCGATTGAATATTTCTTGGGCATGCTCATACAGTGGTGCCGCCTCGTGGGTTCCGAACATGATCGCTGTGCAGCCGATTTCCTCGATCAGCGCCATGATCCCCAGCATGTAATTTCGCGCACTATGGGTCTTCTGAACTCTGCAGATGTTTGCGACTTCATCAATGATGATGTACCTGAGCCCGCGAGCCTTAGCCATCCTTTCAAAGGACAATCGCAGCTCTCTTTCAGCGTTGCGTAGTCGAATCTCCTGCCAGAACTTCGAGGAAGCACGCAGTTCTGCAGCCTCATGGAATCGGTCAGGGCTGCCAGTGTGGGCATCAACCTCGAGCCATCCGATCTCAGGTTCAGTGATCTCCTGGTGCAGTCGCAGCGCGAAGTCCTTCGGATTGAACTTGTCTCCCTGGTTGAGGACTGCTCGCACAGAGATGAGCGGGATGCTGCCAATGCGCCAGTGAGCTGGCTTCCCAGCAATCGCTGGAAGCAATTGCCGACGCAGCTCGCTCTTGCCCGACCAGGAAGGAGCAATCAGCCAGATAAAGTCGCCTGGCTGAGCCCTAGCTACTGAGTTCATAAGATCACTTTGTGTACTCATGAAGCGTGCGTGCGGAATGAAGGGATATTCAATTTTCCGTAGCTCGCTCCCTTCGCTTGCATTAGCGGTCATCAGCACCTCCACTTGGGAGCAGGTCCGGGAGCAGGCTGAAGTCCACGTTGAGGGACGCGCCCTGCTTTCGGATCTTGGCGTCGCTCTTCTTTGGACGGGCTTTGGGCTCCTTCTTCGCTGAGCTCGAGTCCCGGGCGCGCTGCGCTTCGTTCGCGGCACTCGTTCGCTCGTACGCGTTCCTTTGCGTCTGTTCCTTCCGAATTTTGACTTCCGGCCTGTTCATCTGATCCCACATCGCTTCGAAGCACCTTTCTTCGGGCGAGTAGTGACCGATTTCTGAGAGCAGGGAGCACCATGCTTTGTATCGACGACGATCTGTCTGAATCCAAATGAAGGTCGTGTCTTCAGGATCCCTGCGCGCCTCCAAGATTGTCTCGCCCTGGAGATTTGCAGAGAGATCGGAGTTCGTATAGTTCCTCTGGCAGACGCGGAGACCCCGCGTCCGCTCGTACTTCTTGGCCTCCACCTTCACCGAAGTCCGAAACATGAAATCATCGTCGAGAACAATGGGAATTCCCGAGCTTGGCGCCACTTCGAGAAGGTGCTCCATGCGCTCCTTTGCACTGAAGGAGCTGCGGATGGGATTGTTTGGAAGGTTGGTGTAAAGGAGCTCGTCTATTTCAGCCTCTGTGGTAGAGAACTCCATTCGTGCCGTCGAGCGGCTCTTCATCCTCCCATCTACAGACCGCCCAGCCTGATCCGGCTTAGTGCTGCCATCCATCCTGTGACTTACCATCGCATTGATCTGACCTTGAATGGTCTCTACTTCCGAATTGAAGCGACTTCCTCCGGTAGGCACGGTCAGGATCGATATTCCGTAAGCGAGCGCGATCTCGCTCAATCCCGCCTTCAAGTCTGATCCTCGGTCCGTAACAATAGAGTGCGGAGCGCAGCCGTGCTTGCGGATGTAGTTTCTGATCAGAATCAAGGGCCCATCGCGCCGAGCGGGACCAAACACAAACGCGTGGGCCATCACAGAGCCAGACGCCTCGTCGCGACCTGTGTAGAGAAGAGGACAGTCCTTATCCAGCCCCTCTGTTCCCTGTATGAATGACCTGTGATCCACCTTGGTCGCATCCAGATGTAGAACCGAGTGCACGGCGAGTGCAGTGCCTGACCTGAATCGGGGATCGGATCGAGGCTTATTGGCTTGGTAGAGGCGCTTGCCGCCCACTGAGAGGTCTCGGGTAGCCCTGGATGTGTTCTTGACGCGACTCTCCAGCGCTTTCCTACCCGGTGTTCGCACCCCGGCCTTATCGCATCTCTTTGCCAGCTCTCTGTGCAAATCAGCAACTGACTTGGCCAGGCCCTTCAACCAGAACGTCTGGATGACGACGGTAACTAGCTCCGTTTGCTCCACAGTCAGGCGGCTCTGCCTATTGCCGCATCTGGCGAAGTTTGTGACTGTCTCGTTCAGAGGATTGCGCCCCTCCTCTCGGGCCTCCCTTACCCTTTTTGCCACATCACGTAGCCAGCGCGGCACCTGTTCGCCTTTCTTTTCGATGCGATCAAGCCGTGCAAGGAGCTTAGTTCCCCGTGCCACATCAGACGCGCTCGCGAGCGATGCTGGGCCAGTCGCGTCCAGATAGAGATTTGAGACGCTTCCGGCTAGCCCAGCAGCAATTTCGTCCGCCTGCTCTTCACTGAGGGTGAGGAGGAAGTGGTGCGTGTCTGTGATCGGCACACACTCAACTGGACCGTGTACAAGCCTATCCGCCATCAGTCCCGCTGCAACTCCTGCATTGAACCAGGCAATGCGCTCCATCAGGAAGGCGATGCTTCTTGGGCCAGTGAGCAGTTGCTTCTGCACGTCGTTGAATCCTTCACGACGAATGAGGCTGAGTTCCTCATCCCAGTGATGGACCATGAACTGAAGATTTCGATGATGTGTGCCATTGACCTTCGGTGATGCCCATACTCTGTAGATCACGCCATGTGTTTCCGCCCAGGCCTCGTAGGCCAGGTTTCGATACAGGCCGTCTTCCACGATCCATTCGTCTGGCTTCGCATGAACGAGCTTTTCCAGCTTGGAAGTCGGCTTGCACTCCACTACTTCCACTGATTGACGACGGATGACGAGGAAGTCTGCGTGGGCGTTTGACACGTGTCGGCCTCTTCGGACGCCACGGCAGGTGACTTGGCAGATGTAGGCGACGACATCCGGATCCAGCTCAAGCTGAAATGCGAAGGTCTGTTCAACGGTGTGACTCTCGAGGTAGCGCACGTCTCGACACTTCTTCGAGTAGTGAGCCACGGTCACATTGTCCAGTGCATAGGCACCGACTTTGCGGCCGGCGCCCTCAAAGAACAGCTCGAGTATGAAGACCCTGTCTTCATCGCTGAGGTCGAGTGTCCTAAGTCTGTTTCTGAGCTCGTCTGGCGTCATTCTCGTCTCCCTGACGGAAGCGAGAGGGCATCACCTCACCCTCCCGAGGTAACGGGCACTTGAAAGAAGTACGGGTCAGGGGTAGATTCGGCTCTGCGGATCTAAACGCTAGCTGCGCACAACGCCCCGACCTGCCAGTCGGGGTTTGTTGTTTCTACCCATCGCAATGATGTTGCTCAGTCCATGGGTCGATCTCCTACACGGCTGCAGTGATTGCGAGTCAGTCAGGAATGCGGCGTCTCTCTTGCTGCATCAAACAGCCAACGGGCGAGCGCATGTGATCTGACAACATGTCCTCGGCGGCCCGGAAGATTCACGGCTTCGACACCCAGGCGCCCTTGGACTGCAGCTCGCCTTGCTGCATCGAGGCTGCGGAATCCCAAGAGCTGCCACGCGTCAGCTACGCGCACATAGAGCCCGAATTCGTCCACGATTCTGTGGACCAGCTCATCCTCGGTCGATGCTTGCAGGGCGGCTTTTTGCAGGGAAAGTGCGCTCATTCCTCGAACATACGCAATTCAACGCTTGTTGCAAGCGTCGCAAGTTTCGCGCGCGGTAGTGTTCAAGCATCAATTCTGTGTGCCTTGGTATCAGCTACTTGCCGCATCCTTTTGCACTAAGTTGTGAGAAGGATGAAGTCACTTTAGTCGGCTCGCCCTAAGAACTGCGCAAACGAGTAAAGGGGCTTGTGGCAAGCCCAGGCTCCGAACTTCTATGACGCCAATGGGATTGGAGGTCTCTGCAGCACGCTCCTTCAAGCTCGTTCGCTTGTCCCCATAGTTTGTGCATCTGTTACGAATGGACTGACGACGGGCCAATTTCCTTATGATTCAATGAGATGCGCCTTGCCAAAGCAAACTATGGGAACATTTCTCTCATAGTTGCAGCGCATTGCAGTCGAAATGGCTGCAACTTTGGTGCGAATTGGTGTCGAAACTATGGGGACGTGGCTACTGCGTAGACGGGCAGCCATAGGTTTGTGTTTTTGCTGAACCTATGGATGCGCAAGGGCTGAAAACCTATGGTTGCAACGGCCTATGGGCAGAGCTGACTACGCGGCGCATGGGCCCTCGCCAACGGCCGAGGAGGCAAGCACCGTCCTGATGGCGGTCCAATCTTGTCGGCCCTTAACATATTAGGACGCTCCCTCAGGTGCCCCACGAAGGTTCGCGGCCTTGGGAGTCGAACGAAGCATACCGTTGGCGTCGGCGACTCAGGAGAAATAGTGGTCGACATCGCCAGAGTTACGTCCGCTACGGGCCGTGTGCTGCCGCCCCTCGCTCCTCTTGAATTCACGGCTGGTTCCAGCCAAGAGCAGTCTTTGGACCATATCTGAAGCCTCTACTGACCGTATCATCACCTGAATCCATCTTGAGTCAGGGATTGGAACTTGGAGTGCTTCCGAATCGACGAAAGCGGCTACACAGGCTTTGATCTGCTGAACCCGGAGCAGAGGTTTCAAGGTGCGACGGCAATCGCCATCGACGACGACGAGGCCAGGCGCCTAATTCGGGAGCACTTTCCCAAGCTACAAGCGGGCGAGCTCAAGCACCGGGCCCTAGCACGACGACCGGGCAATCGCCCCCGCCTGATGGCGCTGCAACGTGACGTGCTAGGCCACTACAAGTGCGTGACCTACGTCTGCGACAAACGTTGCCTGTTGCTGCTTATGTTCCTCGACTATGCCGTGGAGCCGTTTTACTACGAGCGCGGGATAGACTTCTACTAGGAGGGACAGAACTACTCGCTGGCATCCCTGCTATACACGGTGGGGCCGACGCTTATCGGGCCAGACGCTCTCGACCGTCTGCTGGCAAGTTGCCAGCGCGCAGTGAAGGAAAAGAGCCCGGCAGCGCTCGCCGAACTAATCCAAGCAGCGCGCGCCTCCCGCTGGCAGGAATTGCCCGAGGCGCTGGGGCCGTTGGCGAAATTCGCGGCCCCCGAGTGCCTGCGAGCGATCGCCACCCCCGACGTCAGTACGGATGCCGCCCTAGTGATGCTGCAGTTACTGGTCAGCCGTATGGAGGCAATGGCCGACGGTCCCTATCGGGTGGAGCACGACCGGTCGAAGAACCTGCTCACCTATCACGACTTGCTGCAGCGCTACATCCATCACAAAGATGTGGTCACATTACGCCAGTCGGAGATAGCCACCATCACTTTCCCACTTAAGCTTCAGCCGGTTACGCAGGTCGATTCTCGGAACAGCCCCGCCGTGCAATTGGCGGGTGTGATGATCGGCGCGGCCATCGAAGCAGCGAACACACTGACTGGTCAACGTGCCGGTGCGCTGGACGCCCGTGAGGTCGTCGAGCTTTACGCAGGCCATCAGCTGATCCACATGCTGCCCTCGACGGATCTCGAAGAGCAGAGGCGATTTCGTCGAGGCACGCAGGCGTCCCAAGTTATCGACTACTTCGCCAAGAATTTCCAAAAGCCATAACTGTGAATGGAAGCACCGCCTACCTGCGCCCAGACGCGGGTGAGCGAACAACAATGTCAAGAACGCCGTACAAAGCGTCCTTCTGCGTAAAAGGGGGCTACATGGCAAGCATTCATTCGGAATACCAGCGTTTCATGGCGCACTTGGCGCAGCGCAACGTGCATGAAGATTTGCAGCGACTTGCACACCTAGTGCTTGATCACCTGCAGACACTCGCCGAGGCCGGTGCCGTACGTCGCGGGCGATCCACGCGCCTGGCACCGCTGGCCATCGCTCATCTGACGCAAATGCCTGTCACGTACGACGAAGACGCCCGCATCCCCGAGACCGGACCGACGCTCGGAAGACTGTACCAGTTCGACGTTGGACCGCTTCCCGGATTCATGCGGCAGGAGACGTTCGACCTCAGCTATGACATCACTTTGGTATACGGTGCCAATGGCACTGGCAAGAGCAGCTTCTGCGAGGCCCTGAAAGTGGCGATGCTCGGCTCTATCAGCGAAGCGCAGGTCAAGCGGGTCTCTGCTTCCTCGGAGAGGGCCGCAGCCTGGATGCCAAGACGGTAGACTGAGCTTAGTCAGGAGGATGCCAAGATGAGCTACGTGGTCACTGAGGGCGTTGAAGAGGCAAGCTCGATCCTGCAAGAGCTGCGTCGGATTGAGCCGGAAATTTCAGATCTTTCTGCTGCCGGACGGACGATGGTCGGAGCCGCTGAGTGGGAGATTGAGCCATACAGGGAGAGGCTGATTACCCTGAAGCGTCTGCTCAGTGAATATGCCCGCTACGGTTCGATGGACCCGAAGCGGAAAGCCCCCAGCAGGCTGGAGCAGATGTGGTTCTCCACTCCCATCCGGCACGCCTCCTCTCACTTCCACCTACGCACAAATGCAGGTCTCAAGTTGTGGGCGTCAGGGCTTTCGGAGGTTGGTATGGACATCTCTTGGGGCGTATCCCGTCTGGACAAGCAGATTGCTGGATAGGTTCTGATCCAGCTTCATGTCACGTGCACGTCGCGCGGTCACAGGGCCGCTCATCTAAGCCTTTGCATCGCCCTGCCAGAGGGAGCCATGTGGGTCACAACGACTGTTGATCGGAGAGGATCAGCAGGCGCATATGCAAGCCCATTGGATCAGGCAACCCACAATGCACCTGGGCGCGCGCGGTGTCCACGCCGTCAGCCTACTGGTACGGCCTTCACTGATTACCGGACACGGGAGCGACGGATCCCACGAAGACCAGCCTCATGGCTTGCCTCCTCGCCATGCCATGAGGCTGGCCACCGGCAATGTCGATCCACCATTCGCTCCGCGTTGAACTCGACTTGCGCAAACCGCTCGATCGGCGCACTATCTGCGCAACGGCTTCGTCGGCCTGAGCTTCGAGCGGCTCCAACCGGACGGCATCATCCGCAAGTGTGTCATTCACTTAAGCCAACACCCGATATCCATGGGCGCCGGCCAAGTAATCGCTCGATTGGTCTAGCGCATCACCACGGAGAAATCGCGTGAACATTGGCCTTTCCGACATCACCCACTCCTTCCGTTCGCGTGGCGAAGGCTTCGGCTTGTCCATCAAACATGGGCATGCCCAGCAGCTCTTGGTCGCGGCGTTAGGCTACAAAACGCTTGCTTCTTACCAGGCTGCCAAGGCCTCCGCCGAGGAGCCGGACAGTCTCGACTTGGTCCATCACTTGATCCTGGACCGCGACTGCCTAAGTCAGCGGGTCAGCGAGCTCGGCATTGAGTGCGACATCGAGCAACTCTCCCACTTACTCAGCAGGGCATTTGCCGACAGGCTTGCCCACGTTGTTCTGCATCGCTCGTACGCCGACCTCACTGACCACATCCGCAAGGAGATCGAGCACGTGGTTGAGAACAATGGCCGCGTCACGGGACAGATCGACGAACTCAGTCACGACGGCATTGAAGAGGTCTACTCGGATCCTGAAGTGAACTTCGAGCAGTTGCAGATCGGCAGGCCGTTTACTGACGACATCCTCGGCCATGTGAGTTTGCAGCGGGATCCGGAACGCCCGTACACGGGCATGAAGATTGACTTCCAGCTATCTCTAGCCGGTGAACGGTTGGGCAAGTGCTGCTACGGCTCATTTGAGTATCGAGTCACGCACGTACTCCTGAGGGCTCCATGGGAGGACCACAAGAGCAGTCAGCGTTCTTCTCAGCATCGCCTTTGGCCCGACATCGACGAGGAGGATGATGCTCCCCCGGTTCGCACCAAGGCCGAGGTCGTTGCTGCGCTCCTGGGCTGGACGGTGGACGAGGTCGAGGGCATCCAGGACGTCGAAGAGATGCCCCTGGATGGCAATAGTGGCGACATGATCTACGGCTACTTGCTTGATTTTACCGACTACGCCAGCTCCGACGAAGCCGCTAGGATCATCCAGGAACACGGCACGCTGCAGTTCCGCGTGGGGACGGACTTCTTCGATGGTGTCCGTTACGACGGCTGGCCCCACTGACGGACCCAGCCCCTCAAGGGGTCCAAGGCATTTCGTGAGGGTGTTGCAGCCCCCAATCGGCGCTTATTGCGCCGATTGGGGGCGTGCAGTCCGAACACACTTAAGCGGGAGGCTGCGGCCGTCGAGTGCAAAGCTCCCATAGAAGACCTATCTCGCAACGAATCCCCGCAGCAGGAAGGCCGACAGCGGACGCCCTTCAGCGATTAATGCCAGCGCTGTTGTACCAACCTTCAGGGCAACACGTCAGACGCGTGAGCATTTCACCTGATCTTTAGAGGTAGTCTTGATCCTGAAGCAAGGATCCACGCAAGCCCCAGCGCTCTTTTATATCGCACTCGTGGACCTTAGTAATCTGACCGTCGACGACGTCGGCCAAGAAGGTGAAGCTGTAGGGCCCTAGGTCAAGCTCGGTTTCGCCTTCGACTGAGTGCAAGGGAATGAGCACCTTGTCCTCGCTGTCATAGATGGCCGAGTCCCAGTCGGGATGTTTGAATTCCACATGGGCGCGCACTTCGCACTTGCCAAACCCAATGTACTTACCTTCGCCTGCTTGATAGACCGAAGCGACTTCAATGCTCACCACGTCTAGAACCTCGAGCAGCTCCATCTCTGCATCCGGGACGTCGTCGGCATCAATGACGTAGCCCATCAGCTCTTCATGCAACGCAGTGAGGAATAGCTCGGGCTGACTATCAAACAGCTCTTGAATGGCGTCATCCTCACGTTTGATACCTAACGCATCCAGCAGCTGAGGCATGGAGGTGACGCGAGTAATGTGCTCGGCTTTCTCACAGGCACTGGCAAAGTCACCATCCTGCGACCAGACGATCAGGGGCCTCTCAGCGGACACATCGCTGGAGACCGCAGCAAAGATGAATGCATCTGGAAACTGATCCTTCTTGCCAGATGGGCCGAAGAGACCAGCCCCTTGGGTGTACTGCTCTAGGATGTAAGACGGCTTCACGTTGTCGATGCTTCGCATCTCAGCCTGGAACCGAGAGAACATTGCCGACTTCACTCTCTGCAGGTGGAGATCAAAGATGCTCGCTCGCAGCTTGTCTCGATCAAAGCCTGGGACTTCCAGTTGAAGGTACTGATGGGCAGCATGCTTGAGGTCGGCCTTGAGTAATGGCTCTAAGGCGGCGATATCGTTGTTTCTAAAGCGCTTGGCGATCTCCATCATGGTCAGATCAGTAGAGACCAGATGGACCAGGCCGTGATTGATCAGCTCAGTCAGCGTCGTTGCTTCCGCTTTGGCGAATCCTTGGCCCCAAGTGATCCAGATGTTGGCGTCTACGAATAGTCGACGAGCATTTGCGACTGCCATCTGATCAGCCCTTATCAGCGTGTGTCCTGATCGATCTTCTACACGCTTCCATGAGATGGCGCCACCGCCCTGCTGCTAGAAGACCGGCATGGGACCATGTAAAGGATCTAAAAGGTGATCGGCAATGTCTGTAGACGCAGCGTGTGTCTCGGCAACCGCTTGCCGGCACCTCAAGAAGGCGCGAGGTTGCAGGCAATGGTGTATCTGGGCAGATGCTAAACCGATTCCTTAGCTCCGGCCGGCTCGGGATCCGAGTCTCGGTCCAGTACTTCTTGGGTCCAGAAGTAGTCTAGGTTTACAGTTTTAGCGTCGCGCCTCTGAAGAGCAACTTTTCCCCTGGGATCTCGATCGAGCCGTAGCCGAGAGAGCGACCGCTGTCTTCTGCCCCTTTCTCACTGGCAGTATCCGAACTATCGGCTTGCACCGGCTGCGGCAGGCTAGCCAGAGCGAAGGACTTCCGCGCAGCATTGCCAAGTACCACGCGCTCAAGTTCACCTGCTCTGGAAATCCAGGAACTCAAGCACTACACCCTTGAAGAGCGCTGTCTCTTCACTGAAGGCGAAGTCCGCGGTGAGCACAACGAACCCGACATCGTCTGGCTTCAGGAGTCGATACCAGTCCGCAGGTTCCTTCCCTTCCAGCCGCTTGTTGAGCCGCTTTCCGACAGTCCACATCAAAAAGGTGACAACCAGTACGTGCCGCGACACTATTCCAACGTCTAGGATGCCACCAGAGCAGTTAGGGATTTTGGTGATGCTATCACAGGTAGATCAGAGTGCTTATAAACTATATCATCCAACGAAGTGGTTGCCTTGCCATAAAGACGCGTCATCTCCAATGATCTCAGAGGGCTGCATGAATATTGGAAAAGCCTTACCAGTGCTAGATTTAACTGATATTGTGAAAGATACTTATCTTAAGCAAATTGAATTGTCGCTACTGCATGTTGAGTCATTCAGATTTGATGAGTTTTTTAATCAGACCATTCGTATGCATGTTGGCAATCCTCCTGATGCCGACAGAAAGCTGCTAATAACTGATAAATTTTACATTTTCAAGTCAATATGGAAATCCATTCTGGAGTGCTTGTATGCAAACTATCTGCCATCCCATCAGTATGAATTTAGCTGGCAAATAGAGGTAAGTCCTTACACTCTTGCTCTTTGCGAGTTCACTGGCGATCGAAGGTGCGATGATGAATTCCGCATAATTAAAGATCTCTTAGAAATAAGCGATGCTGAATTCCAGGGGCAGTACTTCGATGTTCTAAATAAAATTGGAATGGATTCCTTAGGATTTCCCAATGGCCTTGAGGATCTCGTTCCCCGATGCCTGCTGCCACACCGGCGAATTGATCAGCTAAATTCGCTTTTCCGATTGATGACCTTCCCTCCACTGGAAGAGCTTGCCGTATTTTTTGAAAAATATGGCAGGCATGTTAGCAGTCAGATAGGTGCTTTATCTTCCGCTTTTCCTGGCATAGATGCCCATGAAAACATAGGATTCAAATTTCAAGGGGCGATTGGCGCAACGTATTTCAATATCGATCACGCAACCTTCAAGTCTCGGGGGCTAGATGGAATAGAGGCTGATCTTGCAAGACCAGAATTCAAGCAAGATTTTGCGGCGATCAGAATGGAGGCTGAAGAGTACAGTAAGATAATTAAAGATGTATCGATCTGCCCTTGTTGCGGCGAAACACAGGAGATTACTCTTCCGGAAGAAGCTGCTCAATTTATGCTTCTATTTCGAAACAGACGATTGGTGCGGTCCGCGAGTATTTTGTATGCCAATGATTTTGCTTCAGCACAAAAGCTGCAAGCAGTGGAAATATTCTCCTCAACACTTGAAAAGATTAATCAAGTTGACAGCCCTGATTGCTTGATATTGGTTGAGGGGGACAGCGAGGAAATTGCTATACCTCTCATGGCGATAAGGAGCGGCATTCTTCTATCGAATAATAACATCAAAGTATACAACGCAAAGTCCAAGCAGAAGCTCGAGGCTGAATTTATGAGCTACAGATCAAAGTTCCCGAAGATGAAAATGATTTGCCTGCTTGATTCGGACGCTAAAAAGGAGTCTGACAATATCGCAAGATTAATCAAGGGAAGCCTCGATAAATATCACTTGGTATACATAAAAAAGGGTTGCTTTGAGGATCTTTTTGATCTTTCTGACTCCGTTGATATTTTGAATAATATGTACACCGACGGCGAGAGGATACTCATAGATGACTTTAATGAAAGTAAAGATTTTGGCAGCAATGCTTCTTACATTCTTCACACGAAGAAGAACGCAAAATTTGACAAGGTGCGATTTGCGAAGGCAATTTCAGCATCTATTGATAGCGATAAGATCCCTTCAGAAATTAAAGAGATCTTTGACGTGGCAATGAAATTCTCGACCCATAGGAAGTTTATTTCTGACCGATAGGCATCCGTGGATATCGGTTTGTTGCTGAGTTGAGGCGAGACCGGACCTCCGTCACACTTGCCAAAAAGCGTTCAGCGGTAGCGGGATAATCCCGGAGTGGTTAACTCAGTCCGGTGCGAGCAGTCAGAGTGGCCGAAATCCACATCCGAACCGAGATTGACCGCCCACAGGCTCAGGCCGTATATGATCGCGTCACCGAGCATGTCCCCGGCTCTGGCCTGCAGGGCAGGAGCACGTCATGATGCCTGCGCGGACCTCGATGGAGAGCATCGCCAGGTTCATTGTCAGAACCACCACCAGTACGCGCCGCTACGCACTGTGAAGGGCCAAGGGCTCCAGCTCTTGGTACTTGTGCCGCAATAGTGGTCCATGACCTCACGCTTCCCTGTGGCACGCATTGGGACGACCACAGCACCTATGGCGGGTACTCCAGCCCCGTATCGCTGTTGTTCTGCCCAGTCGAGTGGACAGTGGGGGCTCCGATCGGCGTAGGCTTCTACATGCCTACGCCGTTTGTAGAACAGATCGAGAGGGCTGGCTTGTCACGGCTAGAGCCGCGCCACAGGCTGGGGCTTGATACAAAAGAACACCAGACACCCATTCTTTCGCGATAGATCGTCATGGTTAGAGTAGAGCTTGTCACCGAGAACTGCGATTCATCCAGCATCTACAGGATCGAGGAGCTAGCCTCGGCCGAGGTTAAGATTCGGCTTGAATTTGATCGAATCGTGAGTGCACAGTCCCAGAAATCGGCTCGGGACGAGCTCTGCTCGAGTATCAGAGAAGCTCTACAGGACTTTAATTGGATTTGCGCAGGGCAGGTTAACCTTGAGCTGCTTTGGTACCTGCACGCAACCCAACGACAGGAAACCGACAAGATCGGCGACATCGACAACATCACCAAGCCGATCATTGATGCACTGACCGGCGAGGAGGGCCTACTGATCGATGACTCACAGATCGGATCCATGCACAGCTTCTGGAACTCGCGTAATCATCAAACTGAGAAGGACGTCCTGATCCTGCGAATTCAGTTCAATAATGACGAGTGTTTGAAGAAGGGAAGCCTGACTTTCGTCCAGTATTCCTCTGCTGTCTGCATTCCGATGAACGTTGATTTCAGAAGCATGCACGACATTCTTGGTGCGCTCGCAGTGATCAGGTTCAGAAGAGGCCAGCGCCGCGTGGCTGCGGAATTCAGACGCCAAGGGAATGACTTTGACCGAGCCCTGGTGGACTCGACGTTGGAATTCCACAGAACTAGACTGGGTGGAATGGACCCAGCAAGAATCTATAGGTTCAGAGAGTTCCTGGTTAAGTGCTACGAACACGGCCTTACTTGGAGGCTACTGTTGAGCGAATCCAAGTCGCTGAGACGCGCGATCTCCGCTTCAAAGCGTGAGGATGTATCGACCAGTCCATCGTGATCGGGGTCCGTAAGCGGCTTGATTGCTTGCGGCAGCGATGAGCGCGACGGAAAGGAGCCACGCTGCGCCGCAGCGCGGTAGTGCGACTCCTGTTGGGAAGCCACGGGATGGGGGCGGCGGGTCGATTACTCGGCTTGCTCGTTCAGTACGGGGGAGCTGTTTACGGGTCCGGCGTCGCCCGTTACGTGCCATGAGGCCCCGCAGAAACTCAACGCGATGAGCGCACGAAGACGAGTGATACGTCTAATTCTACTGAATTGAGTAGAATCGCCGCACGTAGATATGGCTGCCAGCCGGCCATCATCGTGCTGCAGCTAGGCACAGGAGGGCGGCTACGCCGCCATGGGCAAAGGGAGATATCAGCGTGTATTTGGCAGAGCTGACCATCACGAACTTCCGCAAGATCAACAACGCAGTACTGCACTTCCAGAGTGGACTGAATGTTCTGGTCGGTGCAAACAACGCGGGGAAGACCGCCATTGTCGATGCGTTGAGGTCGCTCCTTGCCGGGCATGACGAACCTTACCCGCGATTGGACTCGGACGATGTCCATCGACCGAAGACAGGATCGCCTAGCGGAAGCATCGTTTTCAAGTACATATTTCGAGGCTTGAGCCCCGATGATGAGGCTGACTTCATGAGTGCCCTGAAGCCTGCCAAGGACGGGCAGATGGAAGCGCATATCACCATCAGCTTCTCCGAGGCGGACAAGACGGGGCGACTTAGAGCGAAGCGCTGGTGCGGAGACCATGACGATGTCGGCTTGACAGCGGACATGATGGAGAATCTTCGAGGCGTCTATCTTCAACCCCTACGCGACGCATCTCAGGCCCTTAGGCCCGGCCGGACAAGCCAGCTGTCGCGACTGTTTCAGCTGCTCGTTGATGACGATGGCAAGATCGAGATCAATGAGGCACTAAAGCTCTTGGATGATGAGCTCAAGAAGAAGGCGCCAATTGCGAGCACCCACAAGGCGATAGCCACCCGCCACTCGGAGATGCTGGGTCCGCAGCTTTCTCAGCTGCTTGAGCTCGGGGTTAGCGTCAGTGATTTTCAACGCCTGGCTTCGCGCCTCTCTCTTACCGTTGATCTGTTCGAGCTTGAGCAGAACGGTCTCGGATTCAACAATCTAATCTTCATGGCGGTCGTGCTCAGCGAGCTGACCAAGAACCCACAAGCCAGCTATCGAGGCCTGATCATTGAGGAGCCCGAGGCACATCTACATCCCCAATTGCAGGCTGTGCTCTTGGGCTACTTTGAGACCATCAAGGCAGTGGACAAGGAGAAGCCTGTCCAACTGTTCGTTACCAGCCACTCACCCAACTTTGCCAGCATCGCCAATCTCGACAGTTTGACTTGCCTAGTCGACACCGGCATCAAGGTGGAGACGTTCTTTCCGCGAGACATCAAGTTTGGCGCCGGAAAGCGCGAAAAGCTTGAGCGCTATTTGGACGTAACTCGGGCTGAGCTCTTTTTTGCACGCCGCGCCATTCTGGTTGAGGGCGCTGCGGAGTTGGTCCTTGTCAGTGTGCTCGCAGAGAAATGCGGCCACGATTTACGCAAGCATGGTGTTAGCCTCATCAGCGTTGAAGGCCTCAACTTCGACTCGTTCATTCCACTGTTCGGAGAGAATGCTCTGAAGATTCCGGTCTCCGTGCTTACCGATGCGGACCCAACGGGTCCGAGCGAAGAGGAGGAAGAGGAGGGGAGTGACGGTAGCTTAGAAATGGACGACCTTGCGTCGACAGAGGACGCCCCAAGTGGAAAGAAGAAGGCGGCTCCTGTCTACCCTTCGATTGGTGACAAGGTGCAGCTGTCTGCCAACACCCTGAGTATGCTCAAGCTCGAGGATTCATATCTCAAGGTCTTCCATGGGCTGAAGACGCTTGAGTATGACTTGGCCTTGTACGCCTGCAACCGCAAGATGATGCTTGCGGCGCTTAGCGAGCTTCACCCGAAGATATCTGCAAGCTTGGCGAAGCAGGTCGACGCCGCTACGGGAGAGGCAGAGAAGGCTCGCGTACTATTCAGCGGAATGTTCGAGAGGAAGAACGGAAACGTCCAGAAGGGGCGCTTTGCACAAGCTTTGGCGCACCTTATCGCTAAAGCGAAAGCCGAAGATTTCACTGTTCCGGGGTACATCAAGTCTGCAGTCGAACACGCTTGCCAGCCTGGCCCGAAGAAGGGCGAGAACGAATGAGCGCGGATACTCCCTCATTAGAACAGGGTGGGATCATCACGGCGCCATTGCAGCCGATGTCGGTCATCGCTTGTGCGGGAAGTGGGAAGACATTCACGGCTGTACGCAGACTCGTTCACATACGTCGATGCCTAGGTGATCACCGGGGCCGGGTTGCGCTCCTGTCCTTCTCGAACATCGCAGTCGAGACCTTCAGGCGCGAGTACCAGGCACTTTCCGTGGGATCACTCAAGATCCCGTCCCACCAGCGCGTTGAGATCGACACACTGGACGGGTTCATTACGACAAACATTCTGCGACCTCACGCCCATCGGACAATGGGATGTACCACGACCCCGTTCTTGCTATCAGGGAGCGAGTCGTTCCTGCTAGGAAAGGACTATCGCTTTTGGGTGGAATCGCCGAGAGCCGGTAACTATCCGGTGCCCCAAGCGCATATCCATCGCGTTGTTATAGGCCCTTCAGGAGCTGGAACGGACTTCTTCTACCAGAACTCCGGCATGCTGACGAGAATCAACAATGGCCCCAAGGCTGCCGCAGCCTTGGGAAAACTGGGGGCTTACACCCACGAGCTGGCGCGCTACTGGGTCGACCTTACCCTCCGCGAACAACCCGAGATCCTGCGCGTCCTCGCGCGTCGCTATCCCCACATCCTCATTGATGAAGCGCAGGATATCGGCATCCTGCACCAGGTGATCATTGAAAGGCTCAGCCAAGCAGGCTCTCAAATCTCCCTCATTGGCGATCCCAATCAGGGCATCTACGAGTTCATGGGTGCCACCGGCTCGTTCCTGTCCAGCTACCACAGCAAACCCGGTGTTTCTCCGGCAGCCCTGACACGCAACTATCGGTCCGTACCGGCCGTACTTGATCTAGCCAACGCAATCTCAGCGCGTACGGACGAACCGGATAGGCACGCGCCACCTACGCTCCACGGAGCCTACTTCGTTCCGTACACGACTGCCAGTACGCAGAATGTCCTGGCGGCCTTCCAGGCGACACTGATGTCTGCTGGCTTGGACCCTGGACGCTCCGCCGTGCTCTGCCGTGCACGAAAGTGGGCCGACGAGCTGGCCGGGAGTGAGGGTGCCCCTGGTGTTGGAACGACGAAGATGCTTGCCCAAGCGGCGATGGTGCGCGATATCCACTCTGACTACTCAACAGCATTCAGACTCGTGGCAACTGCCATCATAGGTTTGACCGACAACGCACCCAAGGGCATCGTTGCTCGCCTGACTCAGCCAGCTAGGTACCCAGAAGAACGAGCGCTTCGTCGCGCTATTTGGGCTTTCACCAGAGATTCGGTAGCAGGTCTGCCTAGTGCGTCGCTACCCGCCGTGAGCGATTGGCAGCCGGCACTGTTGAAACGTGTCAGGGTCCTGATGACGAATCTGAGCACGGCTCATGGACTCAATCACACCTCGTCCAAGCTCGGCAGTCGGCTCTCAAAGAAGAGTTTATCCAGTTCGCCGCTAATGATCCCGCCGGACCTAGGTGCAGATCAACCCCTGCGGGTCAAAATTAGCACCGTGCACCAAGTCAAAGGCGAAAGCCTGGATGCCGTCCTCTACATGGCAACGAAGGCGCATGTATCTGCACTCCTAGCCGGGGGTTCCACTGAGGATGGGCGAATTGGATACGTGGCTGTGACCCGAGCGAGGGATCTGCTGTGGCTGGGTGTTCCGACGACAGCTTTGAAGATCCTTCGTGCCGATCTTCAAGCGAAGGGCTTCAAGGACGCAACCGCTTAGATTGCGGCCCCTCCCGCCGGGCATGGCATCGGTGCCCTGTGAGTAAGAAGGCCGGATAAATGCCCAGCCGTAACCAGCATCAGATCAACGCCCAAAGACGAAGATGAATGCGGGCAATCAGAGGTTCTCTCCCGTAACGGACCTGAGTACGCATTGCTTAGCGGAGCTGGTTCTTGCCGGTTCGAGGGGGAGGACCTATGAGTGCTCGGCAACCACAGTTGCGCGAATGAGGTCGAAAAATGGCTCAACCTATGGTTGCGGGTGGCGACAAACCTATGGTTGCCCGTCTACGCGCTTGCGCACACACCCAGCAGCTGCGACCGTTCGCAGACCGACACAGCGGCAGCACACGGCACCCGGGGGAGCCACAGCAGATGCCCGCAACCCTCCTCCTCCGCAGCGCGGTACTGGCGGTCATCGCCGCCGTTGCCTGTTCCCCTGCCTTTGCCGCAACGGCGACCTACGTCAATCACGCGCCGGATGTCGGCCACGCATCGGCCGATCACGATTCGCGCATCACCTTCGTGCTGGACAAGGGCCTGTATGGCTACGGCCATGACTTCGGCGCGCTGGCCGCTTGCGGTGGCCCATCGAAGGCCTGCATCGCCTTCGACTTCATGGCCGTGCGTGCGCTGCCAGACGATGCACGCATCGGCAGTACCTACCAGGAAGGCGCGTACACGTTCACCGTCAGCCGGGTGGTCAAGCTCTCGCTGCTAGGCCGCACGTTCTCGCCCTACCGCGTAGAGGTCACCAAGGGGGACGAGCGGGCCAACAGCTACCTGTTCGATGCCCGCCGGGGCGTGATTGCGATTGGCGTAGTGAACTTCAGCACCGCCTCCATACCGGAGTCGATCTTCTTCCTCAGTGGAGAGAGGGGCGTGCTTGCGCCAGCCGCAGAGTGAGGGCCTGCGAACGTGCATCAGCTACCAGTCCGTCGGCCCGGTGGGCAGCTCTGCAAAGGCCGGGAACAAGGGAAGCACCTCCTCGGCAATCTCCTGGATCACCTCAGCGGCGGGGCGACGCGCGTGCTGGATACCCAGCGCGGCGTGATTGACGCCCGCTGCGCGCCACGCGTCCAGCAGGGCGATCAGGCCCTTGCGGCCGGTCCGCAGCGTGTGGCCCCCCTGCATCGGCACACGCGGGTGGTCGGCATCGTCCACCAGGTCCAACCATTCGTTGGTGATATGCGGCCGGAAGCCACCGTCGGGGATCAGTGACCGCCACGCCTGGATCTTCGCTGCCAGCCGCGCAGGCCCCTGCGCATCATGGGTGGAGTCTGGATAGGTCAGCCAGCCGTCTGCGTACCTGGCAATCCATGGCAGCGGTTGCCGTGCTCCGCCGGTCACGATCAAGGGGATGCGCGTTGCAGGCGAAGGCAGAAGCTGCAGGCCCTGGTCGACCCAGGCGTGGCCGGCCCTGCCGCCCCCAGCGGGCTGCCACCATTGGCGCATGGCCGGCAAGGCCTGGGCAAAACGTTCACCTCGCGTGGCGTGCTCGATGCCATAGGCAGGAAACTCAACGGCGCGATCGCCCGATGCCGTGCCCAACACCAGCCGCCCCCCCGACAGCACGTCCAACGACGCCGCTGCCTTGGCCAGATCGACCGGGTTGCGCAGCGGCAGCACCACACTGCCGGTGGCCAATGCCACCCGCTGGGTGCGCGCGGACAGCCATGCCAGATAGGTGAATGGATCGAAGACCTGGCCGGCGTCGCCGAACATCGGGTCGAACAGCGGCACATCGCGCACCCATACGGCGGCAAAGCCATGGCGGTCGATGTCCTCGACCAGGCGGCCCTGCCCTTCCAGTGCACGCATATCGCCTTGATAGAACCGCAGCGGCAGGAACACGCCCAGGGTCAGCTCACCGGCACGGAACATGCGCTGGTAGCCCACGTGATTGGCAAAGGCCGGCGCTGACGCGCCCATCAGTGAAACGGTGGGTGTCATGGAATGTCCCTCAAGGCCCCGTGGCGGGTTCGGGAAGGCGCACGCCGCGCTGCACCGCCGGGCGCTCGCCCACCTGCTGGTACCAGCGCCAGAGATTGGGGTAATGGCGGAAATCGATGTCGATGATGTCTGCGATGTGCAGCCACGCGAAATGGGCGATATCGGCAATCGAATACTCGTCACCGGCCAGGTAGGCGCGCGTGGCCAGGCGATCATCCAGCACCTTGAACGCATCGTCGGAAAGGCGCTGGTAGCGCTGCACGGCGGGTAGATAGCGCTCGTCGGCGAAGTGCTCGAAGTGCACGCGCTGGCCCAGGATGGGCCCCACGCTGGCCGCATGGAACATCAACCAGGTGATGGCCTCCCAGCGCGCTGTCGGGTCACGCGGCAGCAGCCCCTGCGCCTGCTCGGTCAGGTACAGCAGGATGGCCGCTGATTCGAACACGATGCGGCCGTGGGCGCGGTCCACCAGGACCGGAATCCGCCCGTGGGGATTGAGCGCGAGGAAGTCGGCACTGCGATGCTGGCCCTGGTCGATGCGCACATGGCTGAGCTGATAGGGAAGGCCCAGTTCTTCAAGTGCGATGGTCGCCTTGAAGCCATTGGGGGAACTGTCGGTATACAGATGCAGGGTGGATGCGGACACGTGGATTTCCGGTGGATGCAGGCACGGAACAGATACGCCCCCCATGGGGGAATGGCGCGTTGGGACGGTGCTGCAGCAACCGGATGCACAGTCTAGAAAGCATGCGTGCTGGACGGAAACGAGTTCCGCTGCGTGTGGAGATGAGCTCCGCTCAAGTGTGCCGCTACGTCACGACAAGGCAGCGCACGCTGGTTATGCTGCCCGCCATGGCCAATGCACGGCCTGGTAGAGGAGAACATCCGTGGGCGCAGTACTGCCCTTGCTGGCCCTGCGGGCCTTCGTGGAAACCGGCAGGCACGGCAGCCTGACCGCCGCCGCCAACGCCATGGGGGTGACCCCGGGCGCGGTCAGCCTGCAGCTGAAGCAGTTGCAGGATCGGCTGGGCGTCAGCCTGTTCGATCGCACGCGCCATGGCGTGGTGCTGAGTGCGGACGGCGCGCGCGTGCACCCGCAGCTGCTGCAGGCCTTCGATCAGATCAGCAGCAGTCTGCAGGTGCTGGAAAGCAACCGTGCGCGCACGACCCTGCGCATCAGCGCAGCACCCGGTTTTGCCGCGCAGTGGCTGGCGCCACGCCTGGCCCGCTTCACCACGGCGCATCCCTCCATCGATGTACTGCTGGACGCGAGCCCACGGCTGATGGATCTACGCGGAGACGGCGTGGATATCGCCATCCGCCATGGCCTGGGTGTGTATCCCGGGGTGCGGTGCGAACACCTGCTGGCGCCGGTGCTGCTGCCGGTGGCCAGCCCGGCGTTGCTGGCCACTGCCGCAGCAGTCACCTCGCCACAGGACTGCCTGCATCTGCCACTGCTGCAGGACAGCGAGCGAAGCGACTGGCGGCTCTGGTTCCAGGCGCTGGGCCAGCCGGCCGACGACCGGCTGGAACGGGGCCCCGCCTTCGATGATGACCTGCTGCTGGTACGCGCCGCCGTTGCCGGCCAGGGCGTTGCGCTGGTACGTGACATCCACGCCCAGGATGAGCTGGCCGACGGGCGCCTGCAGGTGGTACTGCACCAACCCTGGCCGCAGGCGTTTGCCTACTACGCGGTGCTGCGCGAAGACGTTCCTGCAGAACGCAGTGAAGGCATCCATGCGTTCATGGGCTGGCTGCGGAGTGAGCTGGCAGACGCCGGCCACTGAGCAGCACCAGGTGCCGCGTCACTGCGGCACACCCGCTCAGCGTGCGTCGAACCGCTGCGCACTGGCCGGGCTCGCCCGCGCTGCCAGTACCAGCGCAGCGGCGGTCACCCCGGCCATGGCCACCCAGGCAATGCTCAGGTCGCCCACGGTGTCGCGGATCGAACCAGCCACGAAGGGCAGCACGCCGCCCACCAGATAGCCCACGCCCTGCACGAAGGACACCAGGATGCCCGCCTTGGCCGGCTGGCTGCAGTGGTCCATCACCAGGATCAGGGTCATCGGGAACAGGCCACCGATCGACAGGCCCAGCAGGCACATCATCAGCCACGGCGCATACATCGGGGCCACGCCGATCAGCACATAGGTCAGCGCGGTGGCAGCCAGGAACAGCGCCAGCAGCCCGCGGCGGTCGCGGAAGCGCGGGGCCAGCCAGGACACGAGGAAGCCACCGGCCACCTCGGACAGG
Source organism: Trichothecium sympodiale (assembly GCA_003012115.1). Taxonomy (NCBI): domain Eukaryota; kingdom Fungi; phylum Ascomycota; class Sordariomycetes; order Hypocreales; genus Trichothecium; species Trichothecium sympodiale. The sequence goes on from PXOB01000523.1 coordinate 37,980, forward strand.
CTCAGCGCCGCCAGCATGAAGCCGGCCTCGTTCGCGCGTACGCCCGCTTCCATCATGTACGGCGCGATCCACGCCAGGCACAGGGTGTAGCAGCTGCTGGACACGCAGAACAAGGCGACCAGCAACCAGGTCCGCCCGTGCTGCCAGGGCCGGAACGCAGCCGGCGTGGCGGCCGTGGTGGACGTGCCGGCAGCGTGTGCATCGGCATGACCGCTGTTGGGCAGCCACAGCGCGATGCCGGCCATGGCCAGCACCGCCCAGAAGGCCATCGTGCCCTGCCAGTCCAGCCAGTGCAGCAGCGCCGATGCGCTGGCCGCCGCCAGTGCGGCGCCGCCCATGATCATGCTCACGTACAGGCCCATCAACAGGTCGACGCGGTGCGGGAAGCGGGTCTTGATGTAGCCGGGAATGAGCGACTGCACGATGCCGATGCCCAGGCCCGCGGCCACGCTGGAGCCCATCAGCCACAGCGGTTCATGCGAGGCCAGCTTGGCCAGCGCCGAGGCCGCAGTGAGCGCCAGGCCGATGGCCACGCCCCGCCGGTAGCCCAGGCGATAGACCAGGCCGCCGGCCATCGCGATCAGGCCCATGGCCATCATCGGCAGGCTGGTCAACCAGCCGATCTGCTCGAAGCTCATGCCATTGCTGGCGCGGATGGAATCGGTCAGCAGGCTGACCACGGCCAGTACCGGGCGCAGGTTCAGGCCGACCAGCAGGAGGGCCAGCACCGGGATCAGCCCGGGACGCGAAGTTGCAGGTGATTTCATGTCTTACGGCCGCAGGGATGCGGCCGGCCTTCCTTCTTGGATCAGAACACTTGGATCAATACGGAGCCCATGCGGCAGGCGGCGCCTGGCCGGGCAGTGTCTCGGTGCGAAGGGCTGCAGCAGCGCATTCGCCCGGAGAGGCAGCGTACGCCGGCGCACGATCGGCACCTGGCAGCAGGCCATCAGCGTAAATGATACCAAATGTGCCCGCCGGGCCTGAACGGACCAGGCCGCAGGCGGGCTCCATCCACCTGGCGTCAGGCCGTCAGTTCATCACGGATGATCCGGGCACCGGCACTGAGCGCGCGCAGCTTGCCACGGGCCACCTCGCGCGGCAGCGGCGCCATGCCGCAGTTGGTGCTCGGGTACAGCTTGTCGGCATCC
>PXOB01000527.1:0-27935 GCA_003012115.1 Trichothecium sympodiale
GCCGCGATTGCGGCACTGGCGAAGGACGGAAAGATGACGCCGAAGGATGTGGCCCGGGCGATCAAGCAGTACAAGATTGATCCGGAGAAGGCTAATCCTGTTGGGGTTTGATTTCTGTAGTTAGTTTGCTATTTCATCGCAATAAAAGGAGTTAGGTGGTGAAGGCTGCATCAATAATTAACTTTAAGGGAGGAGTCAGCAAGACCACGCTGACCCTCCATTTGGCATGCCACCTTGCTAAGACTTCGAGGGTTTTGGTGATCGATGTGGATCACCAGTCAAGTCTTTCCATAGTCGCTATGGGGCAGCGCCTGTGGGATGAAGGAGTGGCCTCGGGAAACACGGTTAACCGTATTTTCCAGTCATTTGTTAATCGCAAGGTGTCCATGCCAGGTGCCGAAATTATTGTTAAGAACGTATTTCACGCAAGAGACAGGCAGTTCAATATCTATCCCACTTTGGATTTTGTCTCTGCGCAGTTTGAGCTTGATGATACGGAGATCGATCTCGCATCAACTACTTACGGCGTTGCCGCGTTGTCTGATTGGGAAAAGCGGACGTTGATCGCCTCGTGGCTGGATAGCATAAAGGCCGAGCTAAAGTATGATTACGTCCTATTCGATTGTCCCCCAGCCACGAAAATTGTCAGCCAAAACGCGCTTTCTGCAAGTGACTGCTATGTTGTGCCAGTGATTCCTGATGAGCTATCGAGTCGCGGTGTGACGCACTTCCAGAGTCTTGTTTCAAAAAAGATCGATGAAAAGTTGATTTATCTGCGAGGCGCTGCCCAAGTTCCCTCCGGAGAGGTCCCCTTGGCCTATCGCGAAAAGACTGAGATGGCTGCTATCGTTCCATCGCTAATTAAGACTGCAGGAAATGCTGCGTCGGGTATGACCAATATACATACCGAGCAGTTAGCTGCTTTGCGCGCCCGGTGGGGAGGGGCAGTGACGAAGACTGTAGGGCGACACTACATCGGCGTTCCCGAGGCGATTAATGAAGGATGGCCGGTGTGGGATTTTTGGGGTGGGAATGCAAAGGCTCAGGTAAAGAACATGATGACCTCAATCTGCACCGAGCTGAAAAATAGGATCGACTCAGTGTGAAGAAAAAAGCGGCCGACAGGAATCCCTATAAGCAGATTGCGCGGTATCTCCGTGCAATTGAGCCCCTTGTTGCCGACGCGGCGGAGGGGAAAGAGCTAATGGACGCGCTGCATTCGCTTTCTGGTTACTTGGCTAGAACGCCTGCTCGAGAAATCGAGGAGTTAATCTTGCGTAGACCAGCTCCATCTGAGAGAAGTTGGGCGTCGCAGAGATTAGGTGAACTGCCGCTTCCGGCCCTTGAAGAGCTAATCCTCTCGGGAAAATTGCCGCGAAGGGAGCTTGAGTTGATTGCCAACGCAAGGTTCGGAGTCCCCATTGGCTCAATGCGCAGCTTCTCAAGAGTCGAATTTCTTGTGAGGAAGTTGCTGAGTCTCATCGAAAATGAGAAGACGCATCAAACTATAGATGCCGCAGCAAAGAGAAGCGCAGAGTAGTGGCCATTTAGGAGCGACCGCTTTTCGGCTCCTTCTCAGTGGTTTATTTAAAAATTAAATGTTGAGCGCCGCAATCTGGGTGGATTGCGGCGCTCTTAGCATGCATCGTTTATTTAATTTATTAGTCTCTGCTTTCGAAGTAGGTCCACAATAATCAAATATCGACCCCTAAGGCTTGCTTGGTCATTCGTCGATCTCGAGAAAGTGTAATACTGGGTCAGGATCGGGTCTGCGTAATCGCCTTTGGCAGCGGCGCGCATGGATGCCAGAACCTTTGCCTCAAAGGTTATTAGGAAATCTCGAAAATTATCCACGACCTCGGGGTGTTCGCGGACTACCCAGTAATAGACTGGAATTTTTCCTGCCCTTGAAAGCAGTGGGTCCGACTCCTGAAATGCATCTGCGAGAAGCTCCAAGTTGGATAGCGTGCGCTCCTGCAGTTGATCGAGCTTGGAAAGTGCTCGTTCTCGATACCGTACATCTGAGTTCCGCACTTCCGCCGCCGCACTTTCGACAAGCTTATCCAGGTTTGATGATTTTGTTTCAATAAATCCGTTGTTAGACTCTATAAGAAGCAGCTTTCCGGCAAGATTGAACTCCTGCATTCTTCGCTTATTGAATCGCACTCGATTTGAGAAGAAGGGGTGCGAGGTCAGTTGACGAATAATAACCGGTATTGGGCCTGGACGAGCATTTCTCTTCTCTGCCCCATTTGCGGCTTCCCCGCTGTTGAGCCTGACGAACATCTCATAGATCTTTGCATCATCATCACTAGCGATGCTCATGACTACGGGCTCGAAGGCCTCTATTTTAGAGGCCAGTGCGGGAAATCTCTCTCGAAGCTCTAAGAAGCTAAGCCCCTTAATCTCCTGAGAAGGTTCTTCTAGCCAGCGGCTCGACCTGTTGAGTCGAAGATTCCCGAGCATGAATTCAAATATAGCGCCTAGGCGCTGTTTGCCATCGACAATGGCATACGGTCTTTTGCTTAAGTTTAGCGGCGAACGGGCGCGAGCGAAATCAACGACATAGAATTTAGGAACGTCAAAGTCATTAATCAGTGAGTCAATTAGGTGAGCTTTTTTTTGCTTCGACCAGATGTCGGATTTTCTTTGGTAGGGCGGATCCATATCAAGATTTCCGGCCAGTAATTGCTCAAACCACCACCGGAGCGCTCGAGGCTGATGCTGCGTGATGTGTATATAGCTCATAGATTGAATCCATTCAGTCGCTTCAATTCCAATGCCAATCCATGCAGATCTGGATAGGCGACCGAGTCCGTGTACCCCATTGCATGAAGGGTTGACAGAATTGCCGCTATGCTTTCTGGCGGAACAAGTATTTTCGTTAAACAGCCTTCTGCATAGCCGCTGGCTTCATACAGCGCATCCATCTCGCGAATTTCTGAGCCAAAAATAGTGAAGACACCTCTTTGAGCGAGCATGCGGTGCGTATTCGCGCCGCCGGTAATGGCGACTGGCTCTTTATACATCCCCTTTCGATCAGACGCGGTCCATGGCGACTTGGGAATGTATGATTCTAGATTCTGGTCGCTCGAATTAAGTGCGCCCCTTGGCGGACGAAGTCCCTCTAACGCCGTAATGTTCCACGTGGCGGGGTCCAGTACCCATACCGCGACTCCTTCCGGATACGCCCCTGTAGCTCTATCTACCCGAGCGTCAGATACCGCGAAATAAAGCGCAATCAGAGGGTTGTTGGTCCAATCAAGGAGGCGGGTGGGAACCCCGTAGTGTTGCATATAAAACAGGGTGTTCATCTTGCCTGGCTGGTCACCGGTCGCACTAAAGCTGTGCAACAAGTGATGGCTCATAAAGGCGCTAACCAGATCAGTCTCAAGATTTAGTAGGGACTCTAGATCATCTCGCTCGGGATGCCGATAAAGTGTCGGCTTCAAAACGAAAGTGTCTGCCTTGCCGTGCCCTCGATACCAATTCTGATCATTCGCGTGCCCAGTGCGCGCTCGTGTTTCACCTAAAAGGTCCTCAATTGCCTTTGAGAATTGCCAGACCGTTTCAACCTCAATAATATTCACAGCAGCCATCCATGCCCCCCCTTCTCGAGATGAAACTTCAACTTCCGGTGACTACATCGCTAGGTAATTGCCTCGTGGCGATGCATTTTCTGCAGCCGCCCAAGCAGGGCGGAAGGGGCGTTTCATGCACCGTCGCCCTGTACGAACCTATCCGAAAGACTCGCCGGAAGGACACGGAGATAGGTTGCAGCATCCTCCGCAACGCGACGCATGTCCTCCGGTCGATCACTTAGTCTCTCTGCCCACTCTCGACCGGGGTGAAGAACATCCCAGCGAGGTCGCATGCCCGCATGTCTCCCCTTTCCCGGATTATGGTTGCCGAATCCGTCGATAAGTGAGTTCCACACCGGCGTAAATCGCGAGATGATCAAGGATTCCCCCAGTGGGATCCAAATGTCATCAACGACCAATAAGCGGCAGAAGAAGTCTTCAATGTTAAGGTTGCTTGCCGATCTTATGCTGTCCGCATGTTCCCTAAGTCGCTTGAAGAGGACTTTTCCGGGGGCATTACCCGAAATCGCACCCACCCGTGCCCCAGCGGGAACTGCCTTGCCAACATAAATAGGGAACATGAACTTCCCGTCGCTGTTCAGTCGTGAAACTTGGGCGTAAGGCTCGAAATTGCCGGTGTAGTAGATAGCATAAATGCCCGCGCCATCAAATTGAGGCACCTGGCCAAGCGGGTGCACTTCCTTCGTCAGCAGCGCCTCGGCAACACTCGCGCCAAGGTTCTTCTTATCCAATGGATTGAAAGGAATTACTTTGGCAGTCATGCGCGCTTCTTTTTGGTCGATGCTTCATTCTTGGCGATCTGCGACAACCCTGCAATCGCTAGCTGCTCGGCTACGCTTGCAGCCACTCGCTGCCCCAACAGCACGGGGACCGCATTGCCCAGCTGGCGCATAGTCTCAGACCAGCTTCCATGAAACTGGAAGCCATCCGGGAACGTCTGAATTCGAGCACTTTCGCGGATCGTGAAGTAGCGTACCGAACCGTCGTCCTTCACCAGCATGTTTTCGCCGCCCGGAACGCCGTGGCCGCCAGCCTTCAGCGTCTTGGCCGGCAAGTCGAGGGGGCTGCCAGTGTGGCCAGGGTAGGATCGCGCACCTGCTTGATAGAGATGGTTGGCGAACTTCTTGGCTTCGCGGCTTTCCGGATCGGGCAGGCCTTGCAGGGCATCCCGAACGGTGCGCCATGCCTGTGTTGGCAGCATTGTGCGGAACTGCTGAAGCTTCGCGACCCGCGCCGCCAGTTTGGGCGGCGTCTTAGGCTGACGTATGCCGTGTCGCTTCCAGTAAACGCCCGTCACCCATTGGTCATGCAAGAGCGCGTCGTAACTATGGGTCTCGCCTGGGAATGACCACTCAACGCCTAGGTCATCTCTGAAACCCACGAGGAAGACGCGCTCGCGCTTCTGGGGAATGCCATAGTTTGCGGCATTCACCAGCGTGGGGATGACGTTGTACGTGAGACCCTTGCCCTTACGCTTGCCGGATGTCTTCTCAACCTGCAGGCGCGCAAGATGATCGGACCAGTCTTCATCCTTCCGCGGCGGAACGTCGGGGAACTCTAGCTGCAGTTGAATGTAGTGGAAGTAGTTCGCGAACTTCGCGCGGGTAAGGCCCTTGACGTTCTCTACGATGAAAGCCTTGGGTCGCAATTGTCTAATGATGTCGACAGTTGCAGGAAACATGTCGCGACCATCCTCGTGGGCTTTGTGCTTACCCCCGATGGAAAATGGCTGACAAGGCGGGCCGCCTGCCAAGAGCTCGATGTCCTGAGGGATCGAGGACCAATCAAAGGAGCGAACATCGCCCTCATGGAGGGTCCAGCCTCGCACAAGCGGGTAGTCTCGGCGTTGGTTCTCTCGAACCGTGTCGCACGCCCACTTGTCCCATTCGACCACAGCCAGGTGCTCGAAACCGGCAATTTCGCAACCCATGGCCAGACCGCCGGCACCTGCGAAAAGCTCAACCGATCTCATTCCAGTACTCCAGTAAATTCTGATTGGGCGAACTCTTGGCTCGCATAAGCGTCGACGTGATCAAGCTTCATCCGAAGCAAAAGCAGAGCCCGTTGGACTCAATGAGATCTCCATTCCCAAAGCTGCGAGAACCGCGATTAGCTTGCGGCTCCCAAGCTCAGGGAGATGCCCCCTCTCGAATCGAGACAGCAGCTCTGCCGTGACGCCGCTCGTCTTCGCAACGTCTATCTGCTTCAGGCCCAACTGCTTGCGTCTGGCCGCCACTTGGCAGCCCAGTTCTTGAAGCGTGATCACGTACCGGTATCCGGTTCCGACATGCCACAATTATTGATCTATACGTCAAGTGAGGCAAGCGAAATCCAGGCATCTAGCATCCGTTTCCGCTGTCTCAAGAGGTGCGACAAGCGGGCCTAGACCCAAGGGCATTGAGAACGGTGCCACGCGAGGGACTGAGGACTAGCGGCCACTTCCGAAGAGGCCGGCGAAGCCAGCGCTGAACCGTCTAGCTCACCGTAGGTGGATTGGAGCAGGGCGGGCGCCACTGCAATCCTGAGAGAGTCTGGGTTGACCGCAACCAGGTACAAGTCGAAGAGGGTGTGAATGTCAGCGCGCAGCAGCAGCCCATTGCTTACAGCGTTGCTGTCTGGGCCGAAGTAGGGGTGAATGTGCGCGGCCTCAAGCGCGTCGGTAACGTCACAGCCGGTCATCGCGCAGCGACCGCCGTATGCCTGCAACAGCGCACTCCGAAATGCAGGTTGCCCGCGGCGTCGCACAATCGATGCTAGAACCCTTCGCCGTTCATCCACAGCGTCTGGCGGCGAAAAGCTCCCCGAGGCTTCGGCCAACTTGGCTTCCCGCTCCAAGAGCTCCTTCGTCGGGCCGGATACAAGGCTGGCAACAGCTGTCGATTGGCTGAGCAGCTTGGCCAGAAGCGCCTCAACCCGCGTTCCGACGTTCGCGGCCGGTCGCAGTCCAGGCAGCCAGTCTTTCCCAGCCTGTTCCAGGACGTGGGAAATGTTCTGCATGCGGTACTCCCAAGCTTTGGGCGTACGTCCATGTAGAGCAGCCAGCTGCCTGTAAACGTTGGCTTTTTCTACCCTGGAGCCGCTGGCCAGCTGCGACTCCATTTGACGATAGGCATCAACTGCAGCCGCGAGCTCGTCCTCAGTCCATTCGTTCACGGCCAAACTCCCCCCTTTGAGCCCTGTGTGGTAGGACTTAAGGAGAGTATGCAATAAGCCACATGGGCTGTCGCAATAAGCTTGAATCTAGCGCTTCTCAGGCAATGCTACTCGACTGAGGCACGCGTTCACGACGTCCTCGGCTGAGGAAAAGGTAAGCGAGCTATCAATCAATCTTGGCGTTCCAGCCCAAGCTGCGGCCAAAGGGCATCATCGCGGTCGAGGTCATAGTCATCGCCAAACGCTAGCGCCGCCTCTCGCGGCGGCAAATCCGCATAGCGGCCCAGCAGGAACTCATCGATGCCGGCATCCCCCTGGTCGATGGCAAACAGGCCGAGCATCGCCTCGTCAAAGGCCTTCAGCCATTCCGCGTCGATCTTCGTCATGGTCATCCTCCTTAGGTAGGGCAGGGTGGCCTGGGGTGGCCCAAGGGGGGATTGCACGCGAGATGCCACCTAGCTGCGCTGTCGATTGCAGACCCATCCGGGATCGTAGATGCTCGTCTAAGTCAATTCGGGGGTAGGCACCATGGAAGGCATTGTTAATCGGTTGATGGAACTTCACGGCGGACAACTGATAGTGCCACTTGTGATGTGCGCGCTGCTCGTGGCAGCCTTCAAGAGCTTGTCGGCCATAGGCCAAACCCGGAGCTCAGCGCGAAAGGAGTTCCTCGAACTCTTTCAAGATGCTGACAAGAGAGATGACCTTTGGCTTTCGGTTTGCACTAGGCATCAATTCGGTACGTATATCCCTGTCTCCATCATCCGCCGCCTGTACAAGCTCGATCAGCCCGCGCTTGCGATCCAAGAGGTTGCCGACGCTTGGTCCCTAGTTGATCTAGATGATGCCACCGGTGAGGTACGTTGGCGGAAGAGCTGGTACGCGAAGCCCAAAGTTCGGCGAAGAATCATTGCCGTACTCTTTGCAGGCTATTTCATCTTTGCCATGGCTTCAGCCCTGATTGCATACGTGCTGGTTTTCGGCCAATTCAGCGGGCGCATATCTTTCGGTTACTGGCTCTGGGCGCTGGTCTTCGCCACGATTGCGGCATTCTGCCTGTATTGGTTTGATCTGCTGAGGACCGGTGCGCCTTCTCTAGAGCGCTGGCTGGGCATGAAGTGAGAGTAGTCACTCTGCACGCTATCAAGTGAGTGCCGGGAACAGGTCGCCAAGCGTGGACCGCCATCCCCTGTGCCCACCTCCGCTATGCGCCCTCCCGCTCCCCCAGAATCCTCCCACTCCAATGCGACATCAGCGGCACCACACATGGAACATCAATCCACCTGTCCGCAAACAGCACAATCACAAGCTGCTCCAACGAGTTGTCCACCAGCATCACCGGCTTTCCCTCGCAGCTCACCTCGAAGTACCTCTCCTCCGGCTGCAACCCGCCTCGCACCACGCCGCCACGCACCAGTCGCACGGCATCCTCGCGCATGACAGCGAACTCGGCATCGGGCACCTTGCGCAGGGTCCACAGGTTCAGGCCAATCCTGGGCACATGCCGGTTGGCAACCGCCGCACACAGTAGTGTCAGCAGCACAACGCCATAGATCACAGGCTTCATATGAAGCTCTACAGATAGGTAAAGGACGACAAGGCGAGCGGGCCGCGACAACGCGTCATCGGCCCGCAGCCTGGCGACAGAGGGCCGAGCCCAACCGGGCTACTCGCGCACCTGCAGCCGCTCGGTCACCTGCGCGGTCAGCGCCACGCAGGCCATCATCAGCCCTTCCATCACCCGGTCGCCCAGGTACTCCCCGGCCCCGCTGTTCTGCCGCGAACGTTCGCCGGCCAGCAGCACTTCCTGCACCACGCGCAGCCCGGCCAGGGCGCAATCGGCGTCGGCCAGTGCCAGGCAGCGCCCCGGCAGCTGGTGGCGCTCCGGCCAGGGCTGGCCGTCTGCCGCCGCGCCCGTGCCGATGCGTCGCAGCGTGGCGACGAAGGCGTTGGGATCGGCGTTCGGCTCGCACGCTTCTTCAGCGTTGGCCGGATCGCGCTGGGTATTCAGATGCAGATGTTCCGATGCGTTCATGGCAGTGCTCCGTGCAGGACATACAACGGGCCACCGACAAAGGTGGCGGACGATGCGTGGTTCGAAAGCCGGTCTATAGCGAAACCGGTGGGTCCGAAAGCCGGCACCACGCGGAGTGGTGCCGACTGGCAAGCGTAAACATCAGCGTAGATCCGGGGTTTCGAAGCCCGGCCACCCTTTTTCGGTGGCGAGATAAGGATTACTCCCGGCTGCGCGATATGCCAAGGGGTTGGGGGCGAATCCGCCAAAGCCCTAGACGCTTTTGGCATTGTCGCACATGCCTGGATAGCCGGAGGAGCGTGGCGCGCCAAGGGGTCGGGGACAGTACAACGGCAGGGCCAATGTTTCAGTTCCGGCACGCAATGCCGATAGAGGGGAGTGTCAAACGCGACACGCGACAGGCTGTGCCATGAGCCCGATTACGCCCCTTCGGCACAGAAATCGACTCGGGCCAGAAATACATCCGTCACGACAGCCAGTCGATGGCTGAGAATCAAGCATTCCATTCCCGGAAGGAACCCATGAGCAGGCTCAAGGAGATCGGATACAAGTGGCTCGAATCGTACGCATCGCGGCCAATCGAGCTTCGAGTGGGATGGTCACTGATTACGAGCGGCGGCGTAGTGATGGGCACATCCCTGCTCGACGTTGGTTTCAAAGCGATCTTCAAGAAATCGCAGATTCCGTATGCCGCGGAAATTCTTGATGTGCTGGGCGCGTTCGATCCGATCAAATTCGTGATCGGGGCTCTGCTCTGCATTGCCGGCTTCTACTGTGTCTACAGGCGCTCGCTTTCGCCTGTGATTCGAGTGGATCAAGCCAAAGCAGCGCTTGCGCAGAATATTGCCGCCGCCACGATCAACGGACTTGATACATCCAACAACTTCAAGGTCGCATTCGGATACGAAGCGGATGTGCCGGTCATTCTGGCACTGACCAGGTCCGCTGATCCGCTAGGGCTCATCAGGGATTACAAGTTTTCCCGGCACTTGATTGATGGAAATCAAAAGCCATTCGCGGCCAAGCCCGGATACAAAGATCCCATCAAGAAATCAAAGAATTGGGAATCCCTTTATTTCGTCTTGGCAGGGGCAGCTCTGACCCTGTTCACCCTGGGGGCTCAGCCCTGGTACTCGTTCGCACATAACGAGATCATGGTCGTGATTGCAATCTTTACCGCAATTGCGTGCGTCCCTGTGCTGGTCGCAATCCGCAATCTGCATGCGCTCTCAAGACTGACCAGATCCCCGCGGCGCGTGCAACGGACCCAGCCGCGTGCAAAACGCGGCAAGAAGCGGCGGCCCTGAATAGGCCACGCGACTGGGCGCTTGCTTCATCAGGCTGCCGGCAGCACAAGCGCTTCCGGCAGCCCACCCCACCTTACATCCCCCGAGCGCGATTCTGTTCCTGCTCGCGCTGCTGGTTCTGGTCCTGCTGGTTCTGCGTCTGCGTATTGGCCTGTTCCGCCTGGCGGGTACTGGCCTCCACGGTCTGCGACACCGCCTGGCTGTGCTCGACAACCGCGCGGCGTGCGGCCGGGTCGTTCATCTCACCCTGCACGGCAAACACGCCCGAGCCATCCAGGCGGGCCACGACCAAGTCGATCCGGTCCATGCCAGCACCCTTGCTCGCCACCACCAGCTGACCGGCCGCGCGCTCGATCTGCTCGTTGTCGGTGAACACCGGCCGCATGCCCACCTGCGCACGCTGCTTTTCCATGTCCTGCAGCTTGCCTACGGCCTGCTCGAAGCGCGCATTGTCCGGGTTCGAGGCATCACGCATGCTCGGTTCGGCCTGCGGCTGCTTCTTCTCGGCCACCGCTGCATCCAGGGCCGTTAGCGTCTTGTCGCCGGCCTTGCCGTCGTCCTTCAGCCCGTTGGCGCGCTGGAAGGCCTGCACCGCAGCAAGGGTGTCGTCGCCAAAGTAGCCGGTGTTGGAAAGCGGCTTGCCATCCTTGCCCTGGTAACCCAGGCCGGCCAGCTTTTCCTGCATGGCTTTCACTTCATCGCCGCGCTCAGTCTTGGTCAGCATGCCGTCGGCCATGGCGTTCTGCGCCGGCGCCCGGCGGGCCGGGGCGTCCTGGCCCAGGGTGAGGCGGTCGTTCAGCATGTCGCCCAGGTACTTGCGGTACTGGTCCGGCTCCAGCTCGATATGGGCATGCACCGCGCCCGGTGAACCGGCGTCGGACTGCTTGATCAGCGGCGCACCGTATTCGACATAGTCGCCGCTCTTGTACGGCGAACTGCCGCGCTCACCGTGCAGCACCTGGCCCAGCAGTTCGCGATCGGGGTGATTCTTCGGGTGGCTCCAGATGCTGACGGAGTTCCACGCATTGTTGTTCACCTCCACGTAGCCGGCGACCGGATTGGGAATCATCACGTCGCGCTTCCAGTTCTGGTCGGTCAGGATCAGATCCTTGTGGACCAGCGGAATGCCGTTGCGATCACCCTCGCGGCGGGTGGTTTCCAGCTCGCCTTCGATCATTTCCGAATGGCGGTCGGCCAGGTTGGCGTTGCCGGTGCGCACGGCTTCGCGGTTGGTCTTGGGGTGATGGATCTGCAGATCGCGGAACGCGTCTTCGCCGGTGGTGCCATGGGGAATGGTGCGGTTCGCGCGGTTGTCGGCGCTGCCCATGGGCTCCACCACGCGGATGCGCTCACCAGAGCTCAGGTCACGGGCGGGGGCCGCCGGGTTCTGTGCGGGCGTGACCGGCGCAGCCGGTGCCGCGGGCGCGGGGGCAGGGCGCTCGGCGGGGGTAACCGGCGCCGGACCGGCCGTGCCCTGCTGGCGGACGGCACCATCCAGCGCGTCCAGGGTGTTCTTGCCGGCCTTGCCGTCTTCGGTCAGGCCGTTGGCCTTCTGGAATTCGCGCACCGCATGTTCGGTATTGGGGCCGTAGTGCTTGTCCGCCGTCAGCGGCTGGCCATCCTTGCCGGTGTAGCCGGCCTGGATCAGCTTGTTCTGCAGCGCTTCCACCTCTGCACCGCGCTCGCCGGACACCAGCACGCCATCGGCCATGGGGTTGGCGTTGGCGCGCCCACGGCCGCGCGACGGCTGCGGCTCGGGCTCACCGAAGGCCTGCTGGTAGTCCTTGCCCTGGTAGGGCTCCGGATTGCGGTTGACCTGGTCGTAACGCGCCAGGGCCACCAGGTCGCCCTTCTCGGACACCGCGCGATCGCGCAGCCCCGGCCACCAGTCCGGCGAGCTTTTGAAGTTGGTTTCGATGTGGTTGATCTTGTAGTCCTGCGCCGCGCGGATGATCTGCTCGTCGCTCAGCTCGGCCAGGTTGTAGTTTTCGCCATAGGCTTCCTTCAGGCCGGTCTGGAACACCGAGCGGGTCAGATCGCGGTACTGCACCGACGTGCTCCACAGGGCATCCTGCACGGCGGCGCCGCGACCGGACAGGTCGACACCCGCCTCCTGCAGGCGCTCCATCTGCTTGTCGTAGTACAGGGTCTGGATGAAGTCGTGCTGGTCCTGGGCAAAGCCTGTCGGATCAGCGGCGGCCACTTCCTTCCACTTGGCACCAAACGCCGCCGTGCCCGGCTCCAGGCCGGCGAACTGGTCGCGGTAGGCGGATGCCGCGATGTATTCGGCGGCGCCGCCCATCTTGGTGGAGAACTGGTAGGTGCCATACGAAATGCCGCCGTGGTCACCCACGCCGGTCGACACCGTGCCCGGGCCACGGCCGCCCGACTCGCGATGCGCCGAGGTCTGGCCGATGTGCCAGGCGTCCATCTTCTGCTTTGCTTGATCCACTACATCCATGTCTGCACTCCTTTGCGGTGGGGATTACTTCTTGATCAACGCCTCAAGGGCGTCGGCACGATTGGCGAAACGGTTGATGCGGCACGACTGCGCATCCAGCAACTGACCCTGGCCCTGGGTGGCGGGGTCGTATCGGCAGTAGCGATCGGTATCACGCATGTAGGCGTCCTGTTCGTCGCCCAGCTTGTCCTTGAATTCGCTGTCCGGGCCTGCATCGATGGTCTGCAGGGCAGCGCGCATGCGGTTCTGCTGCCACAGGAACTCTGCATCTGCGCAGGCTTCCATGGCGGAGGTCACCGCATCGCTGGCGGCCGCGCACTTCTTGAACTCGGGGCGCAGGTTGGCGCGGTTGTACGAATCATCCGGGCGGTACGGGTTGCCGTCCTCATCGGTGATGGGGGCGCCGTCGTCTGCCTTCGCAGGTGCGGGCTGTTCGGCAGCGGCTGCCTCGGTCTGCGCTGCCGGAGCGGGCGCCGGGGCCGGGGCAGCAGATTCGGCAGGGGCCGCAGGCGCGGTCGCCGCTGCCGGCTCGGCCACGGCGGCCGATTCAGCCTGCGGTGCCTGGCAGGCAGCCAGCAGCACGCCCAGGGCAAGCGCGGACCAGCGGGCTTTGCCGCCGGTGGCGCGAACGAAAAGGGTAGGGGCCTTCACTTCCTGCATCTGTCTGTCTCCTTGAAGCGGGTTACGGAATGACGCGCAGCATGGCGCGCCGCACATGCCGGGCGGTCAGCGTGTGCGTTCGTTGAATGTGCGGGCCTTGTGGGCCCGTGGTTCCGGGGCGGCGGCCGGTGGGATGGGCGCGCTCTGGGGGTGGATGTCTGTGTACTGCATTGTTCCGCGTCTCCTTGCGTGTTGCCGCGCCTGTTGAGGCCTGCGGCGGCTGGCGTGTCCATACTGCACAGCGAATCGTTACCACCTGGCGAGCGGTCGCTGCCCGTGGCTGGCGGCCTCCCCCTGAGGCCGCGCCGGGAGATTGTACGGGATTGGCGTCAAAATGATGGCGCGAGGCGAATGGAGGCTCCATCCGAGCTTCAGATCAAGCACTTAGACCCATGAATCGCAAGCGGGCGAAGGACAAAGAGCCGCGGCCTGCCGCGATGAACTCCACTGCCATTGTTCCTATGGAAGCGCCCGGTATGGTCGGGTAGCCTTGACTGGACCCCAGGAATGGAATGACCTGGAAGCATCAACAGAATCAACACCTCATTTCTATTGGAATCAAAGAGCCGCGGCCTGCCGCGATGAACTCCACTGCCATTGTTCCTATGGAAGCGCCCGGTATGGTCGGGTAGCCTTGACTGGACCCCAGGAATGGAATGACCTGGAAGCATCAACAGAATCAACACCTCATTTCTATTGGAATCATGGCCAAGATCTCAAATTCAGACGTTCCGGTCTGGGGCATCCACGCGGGCCGCACCGGGGATGCGGATTTTCTTTTCCTGAAGCAGGATTGCATCGCAATCGGCTGGGCACGGATGGGTGACCTTAAGAAGCTGGCTTCCGACCGCGAGGCATTCAAGCTCAGCTACATTGGCGCGTATCCCAACGCCAAGAAGGGCGGCATTGCCACGGTGTCTGGCGTCCCCTTTCGTTTTCTGCATGAAATGAAGAAAGGTGATCTGGTCGCCTATCCATCAAAGCAGGACAAGCACATCCATATCTGCAGAGTGGTGGGGGACTATCAGTACGATCCCACTGGAGAGAGCGGCTATCCCCATCGCCGTAAGGTCGAATGGCTGCACAAGGTGCCTCGCCTCGATTTCAGTCAGGGGGCGCTATATGAGATAGGCTCTGCGCTGAGCCTTTTCCAGATCAAGAACTACTCTGACGAGTATCGCTCCATAGTTGAGGGCACGCCCGCTGCGGCAGTGAACATCGATCAGGACGAAACGGTTGCGTCGGTCACCGAGGACATTGAAGGTACCACCCGCGACTTCGTCCTCAAGCGCCTGACACAGGACCTGAAAGGACTGCCACTCGAAGGGTTCGTATTACACTTGCTGCAGTGCATGGGCTATCACGCGCGGCTAACCAGGAAGAATGAACCAAGTGTGGATATCATTGCGCACAAGGATCACCTCGGAATCGAGCCTCCGATCATCAAGGTCCAGGTAAAGAGCAGCCCCGGAACCGCGTCCGACAAGGACGTATCGGCGCTGTACGGCAAGCTTTCGTCCGGTGAGTATGGCTTGTTTGTTACGCTTGGCACCTTCAGCCCCTCATCCAGAGCGTACGAGCAAAGCAAATCGAACCTTCGCTTGATCGATGGCTACGAGCTTGTCGAGCTGATTTTTCAGCATTACGAACAGTTTGATTCCCGGCACAAGGGATTGCTTCCGCTGCAGAGGATCTATGTTCCGCAGATCCTGGACGCCGAATAGAGATTAATGGCTTGAGAGCCCTGCAAGCGAAGAACCCAGGCTCAGGGCTGCGTGGTGCTGCGGAGGAGCGGGGCACGATACGGTGCACTGGCAAAACATGTCGGCAGGACCTGCGCATGGCACGCTTGGTTCATTGACCTTCACAAGTGCCCGACTGGCCACCTCCGATGCATGGGAGTGGCTGCGTTCATATGATATTGCGCAGCCACTCGCCTATCGCCCGTGCCGGTCGATGCGCCACACCTCACCCGGCGCAGACCGCACCGCCGTCATTCCCGGCGGCAGGTCCGAGATCCCCATAATCTCAGGGTGCCGTTGCACGATGGTCCCCATGGACACCACCCGCGCCTGATCCGGATCGGCTTCCGAGCCACTCAGGAACGCCCAGGAGTGATCATCACCGTAGTGCGTCACGACAAGGACAGGACTGCCATCCAGCACCGCCTGGCAGGTGATGCACGCTACGTTCGGGGCCTGATCGAACATCCATTCGCTGCTCATGCTTTTCCTTCCTACGCCGCTCAGCCGTCAAGCTGCTCATCCAGTACTTCGGCCTGCTTGGCGTAGAAGCGGGCAGACGCCTCATTTTTCTGGGCCTTGAACGCTGCACTTGCCGCCCGCGCGGCACTGGCGGCGGCAGTGAAGGCATCCGCGCGATCCTGCCAAGGGGCGTCTTCGTTGGTTACCAGATCGCCGTCCTTCCAGCGACCCGCGACGTACCCGCCTTCATTCCCCCGGCTGGTGTCGATCACGCCGACGACCGGCACGCCATCTTTCAGCTGGCCGTAGAACGCCTCGCCCGCCACTGCGCCATCGCGCCGGCGCAACACCCCCAGGCCGCTGGCCTTGCCACCCGTGCAATCGCCGATCCAATAGGTCGGTCCCGGCGGCAGGGAGCGGGGTGCAATGAAACGGCATCCACTTGCCGGGTCCTTGGACCAGCCGCTGTCCGGCGCGTCTTGCCCGCCAACGGCAGAGCTGACGGCAAGCCCGAACAGGGCGCTGATGAGGGCAAATTTCATGTCAGAACTCCTTTCGACACTCAGCGGCAGGGGTCTTCGCCAGGCAGCGCGTTGGGGTAGGGGCAGGGATAGAAGCCGGTGTTGCCCAGCTCGGCAAGATTGGTCTGGAGCGGACCGCCGGGAAGCTGCCAGCGCCCATCCTTCTGCACGGCCCCAACCTGGGCGTGTTGCTCCTGATCGAGCAGGCGGACAAGGAAGGGGAAAGCGGCGCGCATGTCGCTGCGCTGGGCCCAGGCGGGAGCACCCACGATGCGGTAGCTGTAACGCACCACACCATCGTCGCCGCGCGCGATGCTCTTGATCTGTTTCTTGCCAAAACAGAGATAGGGCGACGGCGAAGCGTCAGCACCGAACGTATGAAGCTGCAGATACGGCCTGCCGGTTTCAGTCATGGAAATGCGCGCCTGCGGGGTTTCCTTGGCCCGATTCTCAACAGGCTCGCGACGGACCAGGTCGGCCGCGATCAGGGCGTCAACGCCCGCCGCAGAAAGAAGATCGGCGCCCTTCTCGATCGGCCACTCAGGAGCGATCAGCAACGCACATACGTCTGAACCTTCCAGCTGGGTGCGAAGATCCGCGGTGACCGATGCATCGTCGTTTGGGCTGCTGCACGCGGCGAGTACAAATGACATCACTGCGGCGGATGCGGCACCCAGAACGGTGCGCGGGGAAGGGTGCCTCATGGCGCTGTCGCTCCTTGCGATTCCTGGTTCACCCTTGGCAGACAACCAAAGGCATGTGATTGTCGTCACAAATGCGCCGGATGGCCTGTTGAATGTAGCATGCTGCTAATCGGCGCTATCGTCTCGAGGGGGCCCACATGGTCGTGCAGAAACTGCTGGTCGCAGCAATCATCGGCGGCGCAACCCTGAGCGGGCAGGGTGCCGCTGCAGAGCCTGGCGGCGATGGCGGGGAAACGCTGATGGAGGTCACGGGCGTGGTTGAGATATTCTCCGGCGGCCATGGCCTGGGTTACGTCACCCTGGATGACGGCAGATGCTACGACCTGGCACTGCCGGCCAGCGTGCTGAAGAACAGCCGGCGCTGGGACACGAAACGGGTGGTCATCACCGGTTCGCTGCAGTTCCGGCCCCGAATGGCCGAAATGATGTGGTTCGACATCAAGGACCGGAAGATCGAGGGGTTTGGCTGCTCGGAAGATGTGATCTATGTGGAGTCCATCAGGAAGATCTAATGGATTCCCTGGAGATGCCTCAGCCCCTTTTGCCCATGGGCAATGTGGCAGATCTTGCCAACCGCTGGCCGGCCCGCGGGTCCGATTTCCGGGCGGCGGGTAGTTACTGGACAGGCTGTCAATGCTGGTGCGACATTAATGCCATGGAGAATAAATACTTCCAACATTGGGCTGAATCTGTTCTCGGAGAAGGCATCATCCTCCTCGAGGCGACGGGTGATGAGATCACCCGGCAGGTGGAGATTTACGGTGATTCCGTGATCTGGTGTGATAGTTCAGGGCAAAGCGATGACCGCTTCATGCTCGCTGATCAGCCTGTTTCAGCGATCGGGCTCGACACAGAACACGAAATTCCGGCGTCTGATTTTGAAGCGGCATGGCGCAAGGCGAGGGTGGTCAACCAGTAGGTTTCACGCCCTCCTGTTCGGCGCCCTCGACACCGAAGTGCACCTGACCCTGCGCGGGTGCCATGCCGCCAGTGACGGACTGGTCCGCTCGACCTACGTGTTGTTCGCGGCCAGGGGCGTGTGTGAAGCGCCCCCGGGGCGATCAAGGCGGTGCAAGGCGTGGATTCAATGAAGCGAACGGCAGATCAACAGCGGGTACTGGTCATCGGTTCGGGCATCGTAGGTGCCTCACTTGCCTACCACCTCGCCAAGGCCGGGGCGGCGGTGACGATTCTAGATGCCAACGGCATTGCCAGTGGAGTGACGGGATCATCCTTTGCCTGGCTCAATGACACCCCTAAGACGCCTGACCCCATATCGCAGTTGCGGGGCCAGGCACTCGACGACTACCGCCGGCTGGAGGCAGAGGTGCCCGGCCTGGACGTGCGGTGGACCGGCGCAATTGAGTTCACACCAGACGTCCTGGAACAGCATGTTCTGAACGGTAGAACGTTGGTTGATAGGGCGCTGACACCAGCAGCCATCAGCAAACGGGAGCCAGCATTCAAGGCGCTGCCCGCGCGCGCCGTGCTTCGTTCGGCGCAAGGTGCACTCGATGCAGTTGCAGCAACCCACGCATTGATCGAGGCGGCGACAAGGCATGGCGCGAAGGTTCTGACCGGAACCGGAGTTACAGGATTCCTGACCCGGGCGGGCGTGGTTACCGGGGTGGAAACCGTTGCCGGCCCAATGATCGCTGATGTGGTGGTCTGCGCAACGGGCATAGGCAGCGCAGCCCTTGCGCAGCGGCTGGGGTGCGCGCTCCCGGTAGAAGCATCGCCTGCGATCTTCATTCGATATGCTTCGCAGCCGAGGCTGCTGCGGTCGATCATCTCCGGACCTGATTTTGAGATCCGGCAAGGCGACGACGGCACACTGTTCGCTGCCGAAGACTTTGTTGACGGCACAAATGCGAACTCGCCCCATGCCTTGGCGACCCGGGCTGCGCAGGCCATTGCCTCGCAACTGGATGTAGCGGCCCCGCTGGTAGTGGACAGGGCCTGCACCGGCCTTCGGCCGATCGCTTCTGATGGCCTCCCGGTTATTGGCTTTCTGCCCGGTCACTCCGGCGTCTATGTCTGCACGATGCACCCCGGCGTAACGCTTGCCGCGGTAGTTGGGCGCCTTGCCAGCCAGGAGATACGGGGCGCCGGCGAATCGAAGGCGCTTCGACCCTGCCGCCCGGGGCGATTCGCTGCGGCGGGGCCTGCATAGCATCCAGCTTGCGCGCTTGCTGATGGCAGGCACGACGTGCGGCCATCGCAGGCTAAGATGGCCGCGTGATCGGGCAGGGCAGACTATGGAGACGCACATGGGCAAGGACACCCCGTTTTTGGAGCAGGCACCTCATGAGGGCCTGACCTTCCATGGGCTCTACAGCCGGGTACAGGGGCTATCGAGCCAATCCAGCTACCCAAAGGCCGGCTCGGTTGAGAAATGGTCGTACCGCGTGGGCGTGGCGGCCGCGCTGTTTGGGCTTGCCACCGGCCTCCTGCTTGATCGCTGGATCCCTGCGGGCCTGCTGTTGCCGCTGGCGCTTACCTGCCTTGTCATCGAGATCGTCGGCTTTCTGGCCGGAGGAGTCCTGACCCTGCGCCGGGAGTACCGTCAGTACGCCCAGCCAAGGCTTTCCCATGCCAAGGAAATGGACAGCGAGTTCCTGCATTGGCAGGCCGTCATTGCCGAACTTCGGATGTTTCCGCGCGATGCACGGGAACAGCGCCTCCGATACATCCAGGCGCTGCGAACCGGCATGACCGAGCGTATGGGCATCATGTACGGAGGGCTGCAGCGCCTGGGCCCATTCCCGCTGCTGATCGCACTGTATCTGCAATTCCGCAATTGGAGGCCGGGCGATTGGATGGGCGTGTTCGATATCGGCTGGGCTGCCGCTCTGCTGATATTTGCCATGGCGATGCTCTATCTGCTGGGATGGGTGTTGATCGCCCAGCGAACCCGGCTCGACACCTATGTATCGTTGCTGGAAGCCTCCCTGCAGGAGTCCACCAAGTAGCATCGAGATTGCCCGATTACCCGCCCCCCGCCCGCACTGCCGTCAAACTCCAAGCATTGGCGGTAGATGTCCATCAGCAACAGAGTATCCGGGGCCAGCAACTCCACACCGGCTGGCAGGCGGATGAGCCGTGCGGCCACCACTACACCGACGCAAGCACGCCCCCACTCAGGAAGCGTGCCCAATGCGACATAGCGGGATCAGCCGCCACTGGCGGGAACGCTGATCTTCCCGCAGGGCGAGACTCAGGAAGCTTCGTGCGACCACTGCTGGCAGAGCTCGTACTTGCCAACATCCCACCAGGCATGAAACTCGATGGGCAGCGTGATGCGGTCCATCAGGCTGCGGGTCTTCGCTTTATCGCCGGCCTGGCAAGCGAAATGGGCGAAGTTCTGCAGGTTCCAGTCGGAGGGATACCGGGCCAGCACGTCGTCGATTCCCTGGCTCATCAACGGCCAGTCCACCTGCTTTTCAACGAACGGGCTGCTGTAGTAGCTTCCCGCCGTGGACCAGTAGATGCGTGCGTACAGGGCAGGGCGGTCGCGCTCCGGTACCGTCTCAAGCGCGCGACGTGCCATGGATTCCACGGCATAGGGCGTGCCGCCCCACTTGGGCGAGAAATACTGCGCCGCCACAAACGGAATCGTCAGATTGCCCGGGTGCTTGGCCATGCCCTCATCCACCAGCGCCATCAGGTCGGTAGCGTCCCAGTTCAGCCGCACGGCCGCGGACGATGCCAATTCGTACCAGCCGGCGTCGCGCGCGCATGTTTTCTTGTGGTCGGCCAGGTAGTTCATGGCCGCTTCGGTGTAGGCGTGGAAGTGGGCGGTATCCTGGGCGCTGACCGAACTGGAATAGTCATAGCCCCGGTACGCCATGCCACGCCCGAGCAGCGTGGCGGCCACGGCCAGATGCGATGTGGCAGAGCGTGGGTACTTCTTCGCCCAGCGCGTGATCCGGTCGCGCTTCGGGTCATCCACGCCGAGGGGAATCTGGTCGGCTTCGTACAGATTGGACAGCGCTTCGTAGAAATGCGTCAGCTTGAGCGTCCCGCTGGTGGTGGTCTCACCGGAGCGGCGGTACTTTTTGGCCAAGGCTTCCAGACCCGCGAAATCCTCTTGGCCCAGCAGGGCCTCTACCTGGAGTTGGATGCCGTTGCGTTCGGCGTACTCGGGGGAGCTTTCGGACGGGCCGGCGTGCGCGGTACCGACGGCGAACGACAGTGGGGCCAGTGCGATGAAGAAGCAGAACACCAGTGAGGCGGGCGAGCGCATGGCGACATTCCTGGTCAGAGGGCCGCTTTCGGTCCTGGGTGGCGGCTGGAACCCGAGGGGAGTTTATATGGAAATTTCGGGGCTGGCTGAGGTCGTGCCCCAGGCACTGGTGCCAAGGACTCGTTGTCAAGGGCTCGTTGTCAAGGACAGGGTGCATGCCACGTACTTGCCGCGAGCGGCTCTTGTGCGCTCTCGCCGATTAGGATGATTAATCAAGGGCGGGGCGGAAATCCGCTCCTGGCCTCGGGCGGAAAGGTGAGCCTCGGATGAGAGTGATCGTCTCTTGGCAAGGCTTCTCTTGGGCACTCGACAGTTTGCTGGGCACGAACTGCCCCGAGTGCGAGTTGAGGAGCAGAGCTCACTGAGATGGCGTGGTAAAACCTATCCGACCTCACTCCCAAGCACCAACCGTATGAAGATCCCTGCCGACCTGATATGCGCTCTCACCAGCCCAACCGCCAGCCTTACAAAGGATGTGGCCTCGGCAGTGTGGGAAGCGGTGCTAGACGAGAACGCCCTGGGCAAGGTGCCCGTGGTCTCAGTTGTGCTTGCCGTACGACAGGGAGCAGCGGCGATAAGTGATCGCCTGTACGCCGCAAAGGTCGTCCGATTCCTGAGAGGCGTTGACAACCTATCTGCCAGCGAACGCGCTCGTGTCGTCGACGAACTCGCTGGAACAAGCGCAAAGCGTGAGCGGTTAGGCGAGTTACTGCTGGACAAGCTCGACCGTGCGGACCCACTACACAAACCGAAGATGCTGGCCGATCTGTTCGTCGCTGTTGGAAGGCACGAGATTCCGGCCTCAGACTTTGATCGTCTTTCAGATATGGTGCTCAGCGTATTTCTCGGTGACCTGAGAGATCTCGCCGAGAGGGGATGCATAGAGGACGTCCCTGAAAGCCGACGTTTTGCACTTCAAGCCTCCGGCTTCCTCGCATGGGAGGTTGATGGTGTGTACGCAGGTGGCGGAGCAACCTTGAAATGGTCAATTACCGCTGACGGCAGCACCATTTTAGCTCACTGCGCACTAGGCAATGATTGAGCATCTTCTCCACTTCGCTCAATCGGCACTGGCGACCGATTCAGCATGGATCGCTGGGGCGGTCGCGCCAGCCGCCTTCGATTCGCTGGAATCGTCGCCCTTCGATGCATCGCTCATTGGCACCGAGCGGGCGCGGAGCTGGTGTATCCGTTGCGTCGCCAGCCCATAACGCTCGCTTCACCTCGGCCAGCTCTGCGGCGGATTCTGCGTTCAACTTGCGCTCCCACTCGGTGTACTGTCGGTCGATCTGCGCTTGTTCTTCCGGTGTCGCTGGGCGCATCAGCTCGCGCGACATCGCCGCCGCTTGCCGCCTGGCATTCCACTCAATCAGCGCCATCGCAATGACTATCAGCAGCGCAGCACTACCGCTGATGTAGACCCATGGCGAGGTCGGCTCGGTTTGGCGGGCCGGTCGGCTGCGACCGCTCCGGAACCGCACGTCCTGCAGATCCGGGGCACTGAAGGTCGGCTCGTGTCGTTCGCGGTCCATGCAGCTCCCCTGAGGCATCCTGCGTCGATTGTAGCCGGGGTGTAGGGGCAGGGCCCCGTTTTCGTGCCTGCTACCATGGTCGGCTCGTCGCCAGGACTAGGCAGCACCTACACAACCTTCGCTGGCGTCGGGCCATCAAGGTGGCCACACTCGCGGTCTTCGGGTGTAATCAGGCGGTTGCCCAGGAAAGCAAAACCGGCCCAAGGGCCGGTTAGTTCAGTTCGGTTGCAGGGGTCGAACTCCATTAGGCCGCCAGCTCGTCCTTGTCGGGGGAACGATCCGGCAGGCAAGAGCCGAGCCAGAGGCCCAGCCATTGCCAAGTGTGGGTTTCTTTAGATCGCGCCCAACACTAGGTGCTTGATTTAGTTGCGAAATGGCCGGGAGCGTTCGTCGCACACGCTCAGCCCGACTGTTAGAGACATGATTCAGAGAAAAAGCGCAGTGCAGGGACACGATCCTGCAAACATCGTATGCGTCAGTAGCCTAAGCGGACCCCATCAGGTGGTCCAAGCCTAACTGCGGGCTGCTGCGCCCTATAGTCCATAGACTATAAAATGCCTTTCAGATCAATGCGTTGCGATTGCGCGGCGTTTCTCTGCGTGCTAATTCTGACAGGCCGCGCTATGCGGAGACCTTTGATCGGCGGAGAAAACAGCTATGGCCTGACGCAAATGGATGCCTTCGGCTAGAACGATGAAAGGCCAGGGCGGCAACCCTGACCTTTCTGGACAACCGGATAATCCGCCGATTGGGGCTAGCCTTTCATGCCTCTCTACTTGTGTCAATAGTGGGGCGGGCATCTTTTGCCTCGGGTCCTGAGGGCCCAAGTATGAACTCTCCAATGAGAGCCGCGCGACCTGTTAGAGACCTGGTTGTGAAATCGGGTGAGTTGGTGATGTGCAGCTCGAGACTGTGCCGCATCGTGAGTTGCACAGCGCCTGACAAAATTCACATCCAAATAGAAGGGACTTCAGAGTACCAATGGGTAGGCGTTGGCGATCTTTCCTCGTACAACCAGGAGGTCACTGAAAAGAAGATTCGGCACGTCGCCAGTACGGACGCTGCTCAGGAGGCAGTAGCTTTGCAATGGGCAAAAGCGCTTGGAGCAGCGCTGAGGGCGCACGGCGCTAGGTTGTCTAAGCGCATGTGCGATGAAATCGCCGGGAAATTCGATGTTTCGGCGAAGACTGTCAGACGTCGCTGGCGGCTGTACTGCTACAACCCGCTGCCGGCATCTCAGTTGCCGAGCCTGCCTGGTCCATCACCGAAGGCCAGGCTTCTGCCACCCCTCGTGGAGAGCTTGATCGCCGCCGCGATCGACGAGATCTATCTGGTCCGTGAGGCAAGCTCAGTTGCAGCTGTCGTTCGAAGGTGTGCACAGCTCTCGCGGGATGCGGGTGTAGCAGCCCCCAGCTACGCGGCGGTCAAGGCGCGTGTCCGAGCACGAGATCCAATGCAACTGGCCGTGAAGCGCCTTGGGAGCCATGAAGCTCGTGCAAAGCAGGCTCCATCGATCCGAGGCTTGGACACGTCATCCCCCCTTGAGGTCGTCCAAATTGATCACGCAGTCGTCGACTTGATGGTGGTTAGTCCACTGACACGGCAGGTTATCGGGCGGCCGTGGATCACGCTCGCTATCGACGTCTTCACTCGTTGCGTTGTTGGCTACTACATGAGCTTTGATCCGCCCGACCAGACTTCAGTTGCACTGACACTTGAGCACAGCTGCCTGCCGAAAGAGCGGTGGCTTGAATCCATTGGGCTAGATGGCAAGCTCAAGTATTCAATCTTCGGAAAGATGGCTCGAATCGCGTGGGACAACGCGAAGACATTCAAAACAAAGGCGCTGCTCGCGCAATGCGAGCGCTACGGAATTGAGGTCCGTCCCAGGCCAGTACGCAGGCCTCACTACGGCGCCTATATCGAACGCTACATCGGCACGATGATGGGCGCGGTGCATCTCCTGCCTGGGACAACTTTCTCCAACTCAAAGCAACGAGGTGACTATCCATCGGAGAAGAAGGCGGTACTGACCATCGCGGAACTTGAGCAGTGGCTCGCGCTCCAGATCGCGGGCGTATATCACAACTCTCCGCACAGTGGGCTGGGCGGAAGGACTCCCTTGCAGGTGTGGGATCAGTCGTGGTCCGGCGAGCAAGGCTCCTCCCGCTTTCCCCCTATGATCGGCAACCCTCGCGACTTCACGCTAGGCTTCTTGCCGGCCGCCAATAGAAGAATAGGTCGGGCAGGAATTCAGCTGCACTCGCTTCACTACTGGGATCCCGCCCTTTCACCATTCATCAATGATGGTATTGAACATCGAGTGCACTATAGCCAGCGTGACCTCAGTAAGGTGTTCTTGTATGCAGCTGGCGACTACATCGATGTGCCACTACTGGATCGTTCTAGGAACCCATTTTCGCTCTGGGAACTTCGCGACATCCGAGCTCACATGAAGGAGCAAGGCAGGAAGGCTGCTTCGGAGAGCGAACTGTTTGATGCACTTGAGCGTCAAAGGGAAATCCTGCACCAAGCTGCGGCCAGCTCAAAGAAAGCTCGCCGTAAGTTGGCCAGGTTGCCGCCGGTAGTACCCAAGGCGGTCAAAGAAGAAGTCGATTATGCAGAGCCCGCTCTACCAATCCCCTCCAGTGAGGGCCTGGTGGAATGAACCTGCCAGAAGATATCGGTCGCACCCATCCTCATCTAGAGGGCGATCTTCCGTTCGTGCTGAGTTCCCACTCAGTAAGGATTTTGAAGGCTTTGAGCCAGCTTCGCGTGGGCGAGTACCGACGCAGCCGGCCTGTGTGCCTTCACATTGCAGCAGCTGCCGGCAGCGGAAAGAGTCGGCTCCTCAACCACTACATGTCCCAAGTCTCTGCCGTTCGGGAAGCGACGGGGTCGCGTTACAGAGAGGCGATCTTGATCGAGGCACCTTATGACGGCAACTGCATGAAGATGTGCCGGTCCATCATCAATGCGTGTTTGCCCGGGTTTCCCATCCGCAAAACCCAGAACATACACGAGCAGGTCGCTGACGTGTTGCAGGCATCGGGGGTAAAACAGCTTCTGATTGATGAGGCTGGACATATTCTCAACGCTGGGAAAACTGGCCAGCAATACACTCTTGCACTCATCAAATCCATCTGCAATCTGGGCATCACGGTATGCATCGCAACAACAAGGAACATGGTCAATGCGTTGGCTGCAGACGAGCAACTGGCATCTCGGTTCAAAAGGGTTGAGCTTCCCGTTTGGTCAGAATCCAACGAGTTCCGTCAGTTCCTGGCCGGCATTGAAGTCGAGCTGAAGCTTCCTGAGCGTTCCCACCTGGACAGCAAGACCATGATCCGCTGGCTGGCGGCCCATGACTGCTGCGTTACCTTCAGATTGTTAGAGGTTGTCCTCGGCGCAGCCCGTCTTGCCAATTCGCGCGGAGAAGGGCGCATCTCAGTCGAGTTGCTCGACGAATTCTGGAAATCCGGGTTCGGTGTCGAGGAGAGATCCCATGAGGATTGAGGATCTTCCCGCAGCCGCAGAGCCCTGCATGGGCGAGAGTGTGTACTCGTGGTTAGACGCTACCAGGCTACAGCTTGGTCTTGAGGAAGCTGAGTGGAGGCAATGGTGTGAGTTCGAAGCAAAAGAGCCAGAACGCCGAATCGGTGGCGCTGAATGGGGCCGACTTCCGCCTGAGCTGGGGCGAATTGAGCGCGTCCCAGCCTCATGGCGTATTGCAGCTGAGTGGAGGTCGGTAGGGTGCGCTATGTGTACTGCGCCGACCCAAAGCGGTACTCGGTATCCGGTTCTAGTTGATTGGTTGGATGCCAGAGCTATCGCGTGCTCCCGACACCGGCTGTTGCTCAGCTACGCGCCCTGCCGGGATGCAATGCCCCTCGATGCCAACGAAGAGCTGGTGTCCCTCTGGCAGTGGCTCGAGGAGTGGCGTCATGGCCGGGTGAACGGGCAAGATGCCAGGCTTCGGAGAGACCTCGTTCTAGCGTCCGCTCGCAACTGGGGACCCGGCTCTGGCGGGATTGCAAGCGCCGAGCTGGCTTGGTCAATCGAGGGGGCCGGGTGGGCACTCCCCAAACCGCACAGAACATACCAGCCGCTAGGCCCAGCAAGGGTGGGGCGCCTTGCACCCAATGACAGGGCGGCAGCATTATTGGGTGCGTACAGGGCGTGGACGGCACTTGCCGCCGCTTCAGCCCAAAACCTGCCCAAGTGGCCGCTCGCCGCTTGGGAGTGGCTCGCGCGGCGGTGGCGTCATGGCGACCGACGCTTAGAGGCAATGCTCGTGGGAATCGTGATCGCGAGCCGCGGCGGGTCCCGGCGTTGAACGGGATGGGCCGACAGAGACTTGCCTGAATAGGCCAGTGGTGCGTGCAATCTCTAACGCCTTGACCATCATAAGATCCATCCTTGAGCGCACGGTTGCGAGGCGCTATGAGTGCTGCCCTGGACGCCGGCGCCGTTAGAGATTGCACGCGCCCGCCCCTGGGAGGACCTTGTCGCCCGCGAGCTGGGCGATCCATGAAGTGCCCCCTATGGCGGGAACTGGTGGATAGGTCGGTTCCGGACAAGAGAACTGCCCAAACTAGGAAGCTGCTTCCATTGATGTTGTTCCGCCTCGTCGACAAAAGTCCTAGTGCTTGACGATTAGGGTGCGTTATCGCGGTAAGGGGCGCACCTCGCTCTGGCGGGAGTGATCCTCGCCCCACGACGCCCTTGGCATGTTGTGTGGACGCAGGGCAGGGCAGGGAGAGCTCTCATTGCAGTATTCTGGATCGCTGAGGCGAGGTAACTGCGCTCAGGGCATGGCCCTAGATGACGCGGGGCCGGTGTACATAGTGGGCGGCTTATCGTTCGCCGCCTCTCCGTTGCACCGCTGGCGCTGTTGCTCCCAAGCCCGATGTGTTGCTGTGCGTTCCAGTCCGCGCCGGTTCGCCGTTGAGACCCGCGCCGCTAGCCGCATTTGCTTAGGCGAGGTCAGCGCCCGAAGGGCTGAGAGGGTTCGGAGGAGCTCAGTGGCAGGGAGTGCCCTGAAGGAGGGGCTATCCTTCAGGCGGGATAGCGGCGGCGCTGTTCGGTGCGATCTTCGTTTCCGGCGCCGTCAGCGCGTCACCACGCTGGTAATACATTGCGCCACGCTCCTGTTGGTCCGCGGTAGCAGACTGTAGCGGGCCGACCTGCGCAGGCAACGGCCGGCGCCGCGATCGCTCGGGCGCGATGGCCCATCCTCAACACGGGCCGCGGTTGCTTTCCACTCCAGTGACGCCCTCGCACGGCAGCCTGCAAAGACATCCAGATCGCGCTGGTATTCCGCCGTGCTCACCTGGAACAGGCCCAGCAGCGAATGGAAGACGTTGTCATGGCTGAAGGCTTCGGCGCCGGCATCGCGGCGCAGGCACGCCAGATCCAGTCCGGCGTTGCGGACGAATTCCGGCGAGAACCACATGACCATCGGCACCTGAGTCTGCTCGCGCCGCGCGATCAGGTACGGCGTGCCGTGC
>PXOB01000540.1:0-16181 GCA_003012115.1 Trichothecium sympodiale
GTTCATGGCCAGATCCAGGTACGGGAAGAAGGTGGCGCAGGCGCATGCCCAGCGCGATGCCGCACCGGGTGGCGATGCGCGGGCTGACGATGCGATTGCGTTGAAGATGCGACGGCGCGGTGTGCGCGGGTCAACGGCAGGGGAAGACGGTCCGCTGCCAAACGGTTCGATGGGCTGATTTCGACGGGCGAAAGTGTTGCATCGCACCGCAGCATCCGCCATTGCACGGTGGGAAAGCGCGGCTATACGCAGGTATCGTCCGGTGGGGTATCTTCAGATTCCGAATATCGCGTTGGCAGGAGCGCCGATGATCCGCTGCACCGCATTGAAGACATCTGCCTTGGCGTGGATGCTGCTGCTGGCATGCATGGGCGCTGCGCAGGCGCGGGATGAGGTGCAGGCGCGTTCACCGCAACGCCTGGATGCGTTGATCGATGCACTGGTGACCACGCCCGGGCCGATCAGCCCGGGCCAGCTGTATGACATGGGCGTGGTCGGGTCGTTCTACCTGGAACACGATACCGGGCTGCGCATCTACCGGTCGCAGCCGATGCGGACCGCCGATGGCTACACCATCGAAGACGTGGAATACCGCGTACGCCGCGGGAAAGAAGATGACATTCTGGTCCTGTTCGCCAGGCTTGCGGACGCGCCTTGCTTCCCGCTGCAGCGGTTGACGACGCGCTACGCGCTGCAACCGTATATCTACCCACCCAGCCATGCCCCAACTACCGCCGCGCAGAAGCGCGAACAATTCCATTCGCTGGACGCGGGTGCGCTGCAGATCATCATTCGCAGCCAGCGCGATGCCCCGCACTGCGTGCTGGGGCTGACCCGCTGATCACGGCACGGCGCGCCCGTTGTGGGCGTGTGCTGGATGGAAATGCGCCGCCTGCAGTATCACCTGCACGTTGCAGATTGATGTATGTGCGCTGCGTCCGGCTTTCGAATATCCATGCGCCATGTGCCTTGCGCCTGCCTGGGTGCTGGATGACTATGCCCACGGCGGCCGCGCGGATATCTGCGAAGCCTTCCGCACGCGCTGCCATGCAAGGCTCCGACGCGTTAACTCGACACTTCAAAGGACGAACGTCATGTTGAATGGATTGAAACCGCTCGCCGCAACTGCACTGTGCCTGCTCGGCATGTCTGCCTTCGCTGAAACCGCCACCGCCGCGCAATGGGTCGACAGCGGCCGCACGGCGTACTTCAAGCAAAGCCCCGTCAACAGCGCATGGGAACACACCTGCACGAACGGCGGTGCGCCCATCCAGGATTTCCCGGGCACCTGCCCCAACGATGCGTTCAGTGGCTGGACCACGAACTACAACGCCGCCAGGTCACTGGCCTATGGGCAGCTCAACGCCTGCCATTTCGATTCGCAGAAGCTCGGCTCGGCCTGCTACGGCCTGGCGTATGCAATCAACGGCCACGCCGCCGAAGGTGGCTTGCCGGCCACCTGCAGCGCCGGTGCCCGCGCGGTTGTCGTTTCGACCCGGCTGGAAACCATCGAGATCCAGAACCACGAGCTCGATATGGAAGCCGTGGATTCCGGGCGCGAATACATCTGCCAGTAAACCGTTCGTAGAACGCCGCCGCCCTGCGCGGCGGCGTTCCTGGTGGTGGCGGCGTGCGGCAGAACAAAGCGCCCGAACATCCCCGCCACCACACGCCCGTGCCGCTAGGGCCCCCAGTTGAAATTGAAGGTGCCGTCCGGGCTGGCCTGCACCCGGATCAGGCCATTGGAATCGGTGGTGAGGATGTTGCGGGTATTGGTCTCGTTCACCCATGCGCCGTTGGTGCCACAGTGGAAGGTATGCCCGGGGCTGTCGCTGCCGACATAACCCCAGTAGACATCCACCGCGGTGCAGCGTGGGTGCTGGAAACGGGTGCCGGCACTGAACAGCACCAGTTCGGGGCGGGTGGCCGCGGCCCAGCTTGCGCTGTTGCTGCCATGGCTTTCGCTGCCGTGGTGTGGGCTGGTGAGCACCTTCGTCTGCAAGGTTCCCAGGCCTGCGGGAACCTGCACCCGGTATTCGGTCACGTCGGTCATATCGCCGGTGAACAGGGTACGGAAACTGCCGTAGCGCATGGCCAGCACCATGCTGCCTTCGTTGGCGCCGGTACCGGCGTTCACGGCAAGAATGTAGCTCTGCACTTCACTCTGCCATCCGCCATGCCCGTTGGGTGCAAAGCACCCCAGGTAGGCTTCGGGGTTCGTGGAATGATAGAAGCCTGGGTAGGTGGTGATGGCCATGCCCGTGTTCACCTGCTGCTGGGCGGCCCAGTGCTGGAATTCCGCGTTGTAGCTGGACAGCTGCCGGGACAGATACAGGTTGCGCACCGGCAGGTTGTCCAGCACGGTGGGCAGGTAGCGGTAATGATCGACATGCGGGTGGCTGACGGTCACCGCGATTTCGGTTGCGGTGTTCACCAGGCCGCGCACGTAGGTGCGGGCGTCGTCAGCGGTCCAGTTCTGGCTGCCCGCCCCGCCCGAGCCGCAATCCATGAAGATGAGCTTGTTGCCTGAAGGGCACTGGGCAATCTGGCAATTGCCCGCGCCGATGGGCAGGGTGTGGATGATCAGCTTGCCGGGGTCGATGGTATTGGTCGCCGCCACATCCTTGGCGCTGGCGACTGGCCGAACCGGTGGTTCCTGCAGCGTGCTGCAGGCGTTCAACAGCAGAATCGCAGACAAAACGAGCCCGCGACCGACAAAGTCGATCCGTATCATGTGCTTGCCCCTTGTGGTTGAGACAGGTCGGTTACCTGTCAACCAGGCTTAACGCACGATTCGTGCCAAGCGCCCTTGCGGGCGGCTAACGCGCCAGCAGGCCCAGCTGCTGCACGTGCCGCCGCAGGGTTTCGCGGGGCGTGCGCAGCTGCGATGCCCAGTAGGCCGGGTCGGCAGGCGCCCTGCGTACCACGGCATCTATTTCATCAAGCGGAATGGCTTCGACACGGCGGATGGCCGGCGAGGCATACAGCAGCGCGTAGAAGGAGGGCCGTGACAGTGAAAGATGCTCGGCTGCCTTGCGCACGCACCACTGGTGCGTTTCCAGTGCCTCAAGCATTTCCGCTTCGCTTACCGATGCCGGGGTGCGGTAACGCGGCGCGGCGGCGCCCTGCACGGGTGCGGCGGGCACGGCAGGCGCGGGGCCGATGCTATCGACCGCTTCGGCCGCCGCTGCGGGTGCGGCTTCGACGCCAGGAAGTTCCGGCACCTCGCCCGCCTGTACGGCCAGCACAAGGCGCTGCAGGTAGTGCAGCAGTTGCCGCACGTTGCCCGGCCAATCGTGCATGCACAGTGCCTGGATGACCGACACCGGCAGTTCGGCCGCGGGCAGGTCGCTGCCCTGCAGGCGGGCCAGGCCCTGCGCGATCAATACGCCGATATCCTCACGCCGCTCGCGCAGCGGCGCAATGGCGATGACGAAGGCTTCCAGGCGCCGCAGCAGCGGTTGGTTGAAGCCGGCCGCTGACAGGTCTCTGTCGGTGGCGGCGATGAGGCGCACATCCGCCCGTTCAGTACGTGCACTGCCCAGCGGGCGGTACTCGCCGGTTTCAAGCGCACGCAACAGCATCGGCTGCACCTGCAGGGGCGTGTCACCAATTTCATCCAGGAACAGGGTGCCGCCATGCGCTTCGGCAAACAGGCCTTTGCGTGCACCCAGCGCGCCGGTATAGGCGCCCTTGCAGGCCCCGAACAGATCGGCCGCCGCCAGCGATTCCCCCAGGGTGGCCATGTTCACGCTTACCAGCGTCTGCGCCTGACGCGTACTGGCGGCATGAATGGCCTGGGCAACCAGTTCCTTGCCGGTACCGGTTTCGCCCAGGATCAGCACTGGCAGGCCGGTGCCGGCCACCTGGGCAATGGCCGAGCGCACGCGCGCCATGGCGCGGCCGACGCCGGCCAACGCGCTGTCGCGCTGCGGTGATGGCACCAGCCCGATATACCCCAGGCACAGCAGCACACTGCTGCCCAGCCGCAGCACTACGCCGCGGGCAAGCTGCTGCACGCCCAGAACCCGCCCTTCCGGTCCATCGCCGGCAACCACCTGGCCGTCCACTTCGAAATGCATGCGGCTGGCGCTGCCGTGCACGGTAATGCTGCCATCGGCGTTGCGCAGCAGGCCGATGGGCGTGCGTGATATTCCCTGGTGGTCCAGCGCCTGCCCGATATCGCTGCCCGCCCGCTGGAAATCGGGGGCATTGCGGTGCACCTCGCAGCGGTCGCCCTGGAACAGCAGCACGGCCTGTTCGCCAATGCGCTGCCGGTTGGGGTGCCATAAAACAGTAAGACCCAACAGATCCTGCGGCTGCGTAGCCAGCGCATCGGCCGGTGCTTCCAGCGTGGTTTCCCGGTCTGCTCGGTTCGCCCCCATTCCCTGCCCCCTGTCATTCCCAGCTGCGGATCGTAACCGAGCCGTGCCGCCGCGAATGCGGGTAGGATCGCAGTTCCTGACATGTCGGACATGTCAGCCGACATTATCGACAGGCCTGGGCAGCGCATTTAGTCGTACAAACCCCCGGTTTCAGGGGGTTGGAAAGTTGGCATGGAAATTGAAAAAGGAACCCCTGAGGCGCAGACGCACCTCACTTTCAATCAACCCAAGGAAAAGGAATCAGCTCATGTCGAATATCGTACTGGTCAACCGCACTGCCGAAACCATTCGCCTGGCCATTTTCCAGAAGCCGATCTACAACCCGACCCTGGCCACCATTGCCTGGCAGATCGCGGCGCCGCCGCCGGGTGGTACCTCGGTGGTCTCCCTGCCGGAAGACTTCAGCCTGCACGCGCGTTATTCCAACGACCCGAACCGCCCCGACAACCTGGATACCTCGGCCAAGCCGGTGGCCTTCGCTGAAACCTCGGCGGCGTTCACCATCGATGGCGTGATGTCGCAGGACCGCATGGCCAACGGTGCGGTCATCAACCAGACCTTCAACGATCTGGTGCTGAACGAAGTGCGGGTCAAGAACAACTTCAGCATCGGCGTGGAAGCGTCGATCCTGCGTGGCCAGGATCCGATCTACGAACCGCAGATCATCTGGCCGGGCGGCCTGTTCATGGAAGACGTGCGCGCCAGCCTGTACGTGGCCGTGGTGTCCCAGTTCACCTACAAGGGCCAGCGCCTGGTGCAGGAAGAAATCAGCATCACCCAGACCGAAGTACTGGAAGGTGATTCGCTGGTGGTGAGCGGTTCGAAGTGGAAGGGCTACGCGCTTTCCAAGGCCTGATCCCCCTGCGGGACGGAGTGCACTCCGTCCCGCTTTCCCATGCAGTCCCCTCCAACGAGCCTGCCATCATGCCCACCCGCGTGTATTCCTCAACCCCAAACATTCCCTCGCAGATCTGGATGCCCGGCAGTGACGCCACCATCTGCGTCTACTGGGACAGCATCGGCACCCACAAATACAACGTTGCGCTGCAGCTGATGGACCGCGCCCTGGTGCCACCGGGCGACAGCGGCCTGATCGTGCAGACCACCCTGTCCAGTCCTGAGCGGGTGCAGGTTCCCTTTTCGCTGATGGATGCGCATTCCTGTACGCGGGTGTTGAGCGGCAGGTTCGTGCTGCGCCCTGATATGCACGACGTCATCCAGCTGTGGCTGCTGGATGCGCGTTACCCGGGGGGCTCCACCCAGGAAGCACAGATTTCAGGACCGATCGCATGAGCGCCCTGCCAACCGCGCCCGGGCCGGACCGGTCGGGTCAGTACCAGCGATGGAGCATCACCATCGACTGGACGCTTGCCGATGATGCCCGCAGCTGCACGGTGGCCGTGAGCTGGTGCGGACAGCTGCTTGCCCGGAAAACCCTGGACGCCTCGAGCAGCACGCTTACCTTCGACGCACGTACTGATACCTCCCCACGCCCGATCGCGGCGGGCGAGATAGATCTCAATCTGGTAACCGGGCAGTTGCTGCTGGTATTCCTGCAGTGCCCCGAGGGCCGTGACAGCAACGTGGAACTGACCGCCGCGCATCCGCTGCCGCCACCGGTGCCGCCGGCGGACGTGGACGGGGAACCGACGGGACAGATCCTGATCGAGCAGACCGGCGATCTGTTTCCCTACATCCATCTGAACAACTGGCCCGCGCCGTCGCCGCAGGCGCTGTCGGACCGCTTCGTGTTCTACGCCGGCGCAACATGCGGCACCGATGATGCCCGCCTGTTCTGCCGCCTGGCTGCGGTCGACCGCAGCCTGCCCGGCGCGCGGCAGGCCATGCTGGCGCAGGCACTGGCCTTCCTGGATGACCAACCGCCCTACGAGGGGCAGCACGTGATGTCGCCTGCGGATCTGGGGCCGGCGTTCAACCTGCTGCAGCGCTTTGCGAAGGAAGCAGCCGCCCTGCCCCTGCCTACGGTTGAAGGCGTGACCGGGCTGGCATCGCGCCTGTGGGACCTGCCGTGGCAGGACATTGCCGGCATTCTGCTGTCCGATGATTTCGCCGCGCGCGTTGATCGTGCGTGGCAGAACGTGTTCGCGCTCAGCTGCGTGGTGGGCTACACGATCGCGAACATGGAAGCGCTGACCGCCTGCATCCGTGCGGCCAGCCTGTTGCAGCGCCTGGCGCGGATCGGCCAGACCGAGCGGGGCGACGCCTGGACGCCGCAGCGCCTGCGCGAGGGCCTGCACGCAACGCTGGTGCTGCCCGAGCCGGTCTTTCCGCTGCCACCCATCGCGCTGGATGCTGCCACCACGGCGCCGGTGGCCACGGTGCTGCCGTACGCCATCGGTGAGCTGTGCCAGGTCAAGCGCAGGTTGACGGGCTATACGCTGGGTGCGATCAGCCATATCGAAAACGTGATGGCCGACGAGAAGAAGGTGCGCTCCCGCCATGACCTGCTGACCACCGAATCGCAGCATGCATCGCACGAACAGCAGGACGACGTGCAGGAGATCGAGCAGGACGGCCGCCGCCTCACCTTGGATTCCCAGGTCAGCGCGGCGGTGCGCGAGCACTTCCAGATCGATTACGTAACCCAGTACGGCCCGCCTACCGAAAGCCGGCAGACCGGTTCGTACACGGTTGCGCCGGTGGGCGATGCACCCGCACGCGAGGCCCTGGACCAGGACCGCCGCCTGGCCCGGCAGCTGACCCAGCGCGGTGCGCAGCGGCTGTCCAGCCAGTTGAGCGAACAACGCGTGCAACGCCGCCACCATGCGCGCCGCAACGAGGTTTCGCAGTGCTTCAACCGCCGCGGGCGCGACCAGAACCAGCGCGGCGTCTACCGTTGGCTGGATGCACGCTACCAGTGCTGGATCGAACGCGTCGGCCGCCGCGTCATGCTGGAGTACTTCGTGCCGGTGCCGGCCGCGCAGCTGATCGCCGCGCATCGCCAGCAGCTGGGCGAGCAGTGGGCTGACCCGGTTGCGCCGGCGCAGCTGGGCCTGTTGAGTGCCGCGGATGTTTCGCTGGACCCGGCCAGCGACTGCTACTTCGTCACGCTGTGCGCGCGCTACGGTGTGGAACTGACGGAACAGCCACCCGCCGCGACCGCCTATGCCTGTGCATCGATCGAGGCGGGTGCGGCATTGACCAGCCAGCGCATGGCATTGCCAGACGGCTACGGGGCCACAAAGGCGACACTGTCACTGGCCACGCTGCAGACGGACCGCAAGGTGGCAGGCTGCATCGGCGCTGCGGCCTTCCTGCTCGGCGACCCGAACAGCACGGTGACCGTCACCCTGGATGGGCAGACCCACAGCCTGCCGATCTCGCTGGCGCCGCCCCTGGACACGCTGCCTGTCGAGCCAGGGTATGGGCTCAACATCGAAGTGGGCCTGGACTGTCTTCCCGCCCATCTTCTGGCATGGAAAGCACGTGTGTACAGCCAGGTGCTGGCGGCGTACCGGCGCAGGCAGACGGAGTACCTGCAGGCAACCGGGGCCGCGCCGGGCGCGCGCGTGGATCCACAGTCGCAGCAGCGCATCATCCGGCAATCGCTGAAGCGTGCCGGCCAGGCGCACCTGCTGCAGTTGGCAGCGCGTAGCAGTGACGACTACGCAGACCACGGGCGGCTGGCACCGGCACTGCATCTGTGGCTGGACGCCGCACTGGAATGGACGCAGATGAGCTACACGCTGGTGGACGATCCGCAGGCGGCCCTGTCGCTGGACGAGCAGGAGGTACCGTTCACCGCGTTCCTGCAGGCCCGGTGCGCGCGGGTGCTGCTGCCGGTGGCGGCCGAGCACGAGCGCTCGGTGCTGTACTTTCTTGCCTCGGGCATGGTGTGGAATGGCCATGATGCGATGGCGCCGGTATTCGAGAGCACCCTGGAGGACGGTCATTCCAGGCTGCCTGCCGCGCAGCGCTATCTGGATCTGCTCGATGCGCTGAAGTCGGTGGATGGCGTGCCGCCCCCACCGCCTTCGCGCGAGCCCTGGGCGTTGACGCTGCCTACGGACCTGAGCATCCTGCAGGACGGAGATGCACTGCCTGGCTACCTGGAGACAGCATGATCGGCGAGGTTCCCGTAGGTACCGTCTGCATGTACGCGGGTGATGTTGCCTACGTGGCATCGTCCACCAACCCCGCCTGGCCGCCGCCACAAGGCGGGGTGGCGCCCCCGCCTTCGGGCGGGGGGCACGACGGCACGCTGCTGGAGGCCCTGGGCTGGATGGTCTGCGATGGCCGCGAGCTGGCCTGCGCCAAGTATCCGCACCTGTACGCGGCGATTGGCAACCTGCATGGCGGAGACCCCGGGCGCGGGGTCTTCCGCCTGCCCGACCTGCGCGGCGTGTTCGTGCGCGGTGTCGACAACGGTGCCGGTGCCGACCCGGACCCGTCGGCGCGAACCCGCGCCGACGGGCAAGGCAGCTACGCCGGCGTGGGGTCACTGCAGCTCGATGCCTTGCAGGTGCATCAACACACCTACGACGCGCCCGGCCAGGCCGCCGCGGCGGGCGAGAAGGGCCCGGCCTGCAACCCGCCCCTGAAGGGCCAGCCCAGCTCGGACCCGATCTCCGCACGCACCAGCGACAACGAAACGCGGGCGCGCAACGCAGCGCTGCATTACATCATCCGTGTGCAGCCGGCACCGGCACGGTTTCCGTAGGCGGTTCGGTGCCCGAACCCACTTCGGCTTCCGGGTCGAAGGAGAACACGCGGATTTCGCTGAACTTGTTCTGCGCGATGGCGCGCTCGATCAGCACGGTGATGATCAGCGACAGCTTCCAGCGCCCATCGGTTGCCACCACCTGCAGCGGCGTCAACGATTTCTGCACGGCCAGCTTCAGCTTGCGCTCGTGGCAGTGATGGATTTCGGCCGGTGCCCACTGCTCGACCGGCGTGGTTGCGCGCACCTTGGAAAACGGCGACGGGGCGCAGAGCGTTCTGCCGGAGGTGTGCGGCACGGTGTACAGCATCGCATCCAGAACGTTGATGTTCACCAGTGCCTCTTCTCTGCCGTAGGCCGTGACCTGCACGGTAACCGCATCATCCTGGCGCAGGTGTACGGCGCCGGCAAAACGACCGACCGCGCCGTACAGATCGCGGTTGCTGGTGGCATCGGCGGCACGCCAAACCAGATCCGAACTGATCTGCTCGATATCGAAACTCACCCGGATGATCGCAGCATCCGCTTCCAAGTCTTTCGCGCTCACTGAACTTCCTCTGTAATGATCTGGTGATAGCGCCGGTCGCGGCGCAGAGCCAGAAAATCCGGCTCGCTGGCGATCATATTCGGCGGATAGCCTTGCGCGAAAGCACGCTGCAGATGCTGCAGTGCCAGGCTGCGGTCGCCCGCCAGCTCGGCCACCACTGCGGCGCGGAAGCGGATATCGGCACTATCTGCGCCGCTGGCCAGTACATCGGCCATGCGTTGGCGGGCCAGCGGCAGTTGGCCGGTGCGTGCGGCATAGACGGCGCTGCGGCTGGCCAGGGTGGTACTGCCGGGGCTGCGCTGCAGCAGTTCGTTGGCCATCTGCAGCGCACGCGTATGCGCGGTGTGCGCCTGCGCCTCGCGACCGGGCAGCCAACGCAGCGCATCGCCCAGATTGGCCCACTTCAGGTAATCGTTGGGGCTGCCACTGGCCTGCGAAATCGCCCGTTCGAACGCGGTGGCGGCCTCCACGTAGTCGCCCCGAGCGAACAGCACGGTGCCCAGGTTTCCGTACAGGCGCCCATTGCTGCCGTGGCGCAGGCCCTGCTGCAGTACCTGCAGGGCAGCTTCACTGCGTTCGGCACGCAGCAGCACGCCGCTCAGGCTGACATAGGCCTGCACGCCATCAGGCTTGAGCAGGATGCTGCGGCGCAGTGCGCGCTCGGCGCCCTGCAGATCGTTCTGCTGGTAGAGCAGCCCACCGAGAGTGTCATGGAACCAGCGTTCGGCCGGGTGGCGGGTGATGGCCTCATCCAGCAGCGTGCGTGCTTCGGCGCTGCGGTTCCAGTTGGCATAGAGCCGTGCCAGGCCCAGCAGTGCGTAGCGACTGCCGGGGTCCAGCACGCGCGCACGCGTGTAGTGCTGCTCGGCTTCGGGCTTGTTGCCCTGGTATTCCTCCACCCAGCCGCGCGCGGCCTGCACGACGGCCAGCTGCGGCTCCTGCTGCTCGGCCAGCGCGGCGGCCTGGCGCGCGCGGTCCAGCCACACTTCGTCGCGCTCATCACCGGCGTAACGCAGGCAATAGACAATGGCCAGCACCGCCGCCGCCTCGGCATTGCCACTGCGCTGTGCCAGCGTGCCTTCAAGCAGCACGCTGGCCTGGGCCAAAACGCCGGGCTTGTCGAAATCCGAAAGCAGGCGTTCGGCCGCTGCGACCGGATCCTCGCGTGCAGCACCCGGCGCGGCGGCGCGCGGTACGGCCTCTGCATCAAGGGCATGGTCGCGGCTGATGAGCAGCGCCAGCATGAGCACGGCAATCCGCGCGGCCATGTGCCAGCGGCGGCCATTGGCCAAGGGGGTGCAGGCGCGATCGCGCGCGGCCTGCAGGTGGCGCAGGCGATCGTGTACGTGCTGCATGGTGGGCGGGCGATCCTGCGCGCGGTGGCGCGTCATGCGTTCCACCAGCTCGCGCAGCGCCGGGTCGAACCGTGCCGGCAACTGCCGGCCCTTGCGGTCGCCATACAGGCGCTGGTGCAGCACCGGCCAGGGCGCTTCAGTGCTGGCGGTGGGTCCACCCAGTGCCTCGAACAGCACCAGCCCCAGTGAGTAGATATCGGCCGCTGCACTTGCCCGTGCGCCCAGCAGGCGCTCCGGCGCCAGATAGCGCAGCGTTCCACCGGCATTGCCTGCGGCAACCGCCTGCACCGTCTGCAGGGGATCGAGGGTATCGGCGGCACCGAAATCGAGGATGCGCAGGTGCCCATCCTCGGCAAGCATCAGGTTGGACGGCTTCAGGTCACCATGCGCCCAGCCCTGCTCGTGCGCCGCGGCCAGCGCGCCGGCCGCCTCGGCACCCAGCTCGATCATCTGCGCCTGCGCCAGGTTGCCGTGCTGCTTCAGCACGTCCGCCAGCGTGTTGCCATGCACACGCTCCATCACGATCGCCAGTTCACCGCGCTGCTCGGCCAGTGCATGCACCGCGACGAAGGCGCGATGGTGCTGCGCCGCCAGCTGCTGAGCCTCCCTGCGCAGATCGCCACTGCCATGCGCACCGGCGACGGCAAACTTGATGGCCACATCGCGATCAAGATGCTCGTCCCACGCCGCGTGAACCCGGCCGAATCCCCCCTCGCCCAGCACGGCGCCGATGCGATAGTGGGAAAAATGCCGTTGCTGCGCCCTGCCCTGCGTCTCCATCGATATCCCCCCTTCTGCCAGTGAAAGCCACTGAGAATCAGCGATCACCGGCAGGCGTGCGAATCACTCCGTCACGAACGCGAACAACGGGGAGAAAAAAAGCAGCATGCGCCGGTCTGGATCGTGGCAAATGGACGGCGTGGCCGCACTCAGGGCACCCCTGCGGCTAGGACTGCCCGGCCAGTTGCTGCTCCAGCGCGACTTCGCGCGAGATATCGGTGAACGAGCCATACCAGCGGCGGCCCTGTCCATCCGCCTGCAGGCGTGCGCGGCTGTCCACCCAGCGCCACTGGCCATCGGCCCAGCGGATGCGGAAGCGGGTGTGGAACTCGGTGGCATCGGGCGTGCGCTGGTCCCATTCGCGGCGCACGCGCACACGGTCCTGCGGGTCCATGCGTGCATACCAGCGGTCAATGCGTGCGGCCAGGGGAATC
The DNA here is from genome assembly GCA_003012115.1 of Trichothecium sympodiale. Lineage (NCBI taxonomy): Eukaryota > Fungi > Ascomycota > Sordariomycetes > Hypocreales > Trichothecium > Trichothecium sympodiale. The sequence continues at coordinate 12,183 of PXOB01000540.1, forward strand.
AGCTCGTCTTCGCGGGCGTGCGGGGAAATGTAGCTGAGCACGCCCGATTCTTCTGCCACCCAGAAAAGGGTGGGGCTCATGGCCGATGCACCCAGGTCGTGCGCTTCGCGTGCATCCAGCGCGGCCTGGTAGCGCTTGGATTCGGTGATGTCGATGCACACCACCGATACACCCAGCACCACCCCGGCGGCATCCAGCACGCGCTCATGGTTCATCAGGAAGGTTTCCGGGCGGCCGTGCAGGCTGAGTTCGCGCAGGTCGCCGCCGGCATCGGACAACCCGCGCAGAATCAGCGACTGGGCTTCGTGGGCAACCTGCGGCGGCACCACGTCGTGCACGCTGCGGCCGATCACCCGCCCCTGCGGCAGGCCCAGCATCTGGCAGAAGCGGTGGTTGACGGCCGCAAAGCACAGCTGGGTATCGATGAAGGCCAGGCCGACCGGCGAACGCTCGTAGAGGATTTCCAGCTGGTATTGCTGCTGGTAGGGCGTCAACAGGCTGCCGGTGCGGGACTCGGCCGCCGGTTCGCGTGCGGCCAGCCACTGTGCGGCGCCGTCGGCGTCCATGGCCGCAGCCAGATACCAGCCCTGGTAAGCGTCGCAGCCGATACTGGCCAGGAACTGCAGCTGGAACGCGGTTTCCACGCATTCGGCTATGGTGCGTGCGCCCAGGCTCTTGCCCAGGCCGACGATGGCCGAAACGATCTTGCGGCTGGTCTCATCGCGTTCCAGCGAACGGATGAAGCTGCCATCGATCTTGATCTTGTCGAATTCAAAGCGGTGCAGCCGGATCAGGCTTGAATAACCGGTACCAAAATCATCCAGCAGGGTGCCGATGCCCAGCCGCCGCAGCTGGGCAATGCCCAGTTCGGCGGCGTGTTCGTCTTCCACCACCTCTACTTCGGTCATTTCAATGCGGATGCGCCGCAGCGGAAAGCCGGTGTCTTCCAGGGTGGCGATCAACTGTTCGACCAGCGCCGCATCCTGGAACAGGGTGGGCGGCATGTTGAACGCCAGGTAGAAGCTGCCCGGCCAGGCATGCGCGGCGCGGCAGGCGGTGGCCACCATGTGCAGGGTCAGCTCGGGCAGCAAGCCGGCATCGCGTGCGACGGGAATGAAGCGATCCGGCAGAACGATGCGCGTGTCGGAAAGCCGACACCGCGCCAGCACTTCAAACCCCTTCAGCGCGCCCGACTGCACGCTGACGATGGGCTGGAAAAAAGGCACGATCGCCCCCGTTCGCAGTGCATGTTGCAGGGCCTGCGCACTCAGGTTTCCGCCATCGGCTTCGGGCGTTTCACTGCCCTTCGCCGGGGCGGATGCAGCAACGCGTCGCTTTTCTGACATTCCAGCCTCGGCATGAAGGGAAACACTGCGACCCCCGCAGCACTGGCCACCATAGCGACGCGCGGTGCGTTCGCTTGAATGCGCATGCATGCCACGAAAATGCACAACTGTGAAACCTGTCGACCGCCTGCGCGGATGGCTGGCGAACGTCTGCGACATTCTGTCGCAACTCCTGGCCGTTTTGTATGTCATTCGTGATTGCAATCACAGCGAAGGCGGAACCGAGGCATTTCCAGCCCATTCATCTGCGTACCAACTATCAATCACATAGCGCCGCTGCGGACGCTGTGCGGTTTTCATTCGTCTCAAGACCGGTTTTCAAGCCGCCGATAGCCGGGGCGACCCGTTCGCAGATTGCACATCGGATGTGTCATCCCCCCATAACACCCCCACTTACATGCAGAATTTCCTTCTACGTTTCCGGGTTAACCAACGCCTGACCATCGCCTTCGGCATCCTGATCGCGATAACCCTGGCCATTGCGGCAACGGGTATATGGAGCCTGTCCGCCACGGGCAAGCGATTGGACCAGATCGTTACGCAGTCGATGGTGAAGATCCGCTTGTCCACGCAGATGCTTGATGCCAACGCACAGGTGGTGGCGGCCATCCAGGGGCTGCTGCTTGAAGAACAGCCCGAGCAGCGCCAGCAGTACGCCGATGCGGTGGTGCGCACCCGCGCCAGCTATGACACGCCGCGCAATGCGCTGTTCGCCATGCCTGCCAGCGAGGCGGACATGGCGATCCGCAGGCAGATCACCGCGACCCGTGACACCGCGCGCCCGCTGAACCAGGCGGTGATCGATCTGGCGATGGCCGGTGACCGCGCGCAGGCCATGGCCCGCTTCGATGAAGCCAGCGCCGCCACCCAGGCGTGGCAGGACAACATCCGGCAGAACATCGCGCAGCAGGAAGCGAACGCCCAGGCGGCTTACCAGGAGGCCACGGCGAGCACGGTGGCGGCCCATCGCCTGCTGGTGTCCGGTGCCGTGGCTGCCGCGCTGCTGAGCCTGCTGCTGGCGTTCTGCATTACCCGCAGCCTGGTGCTGCCGCTGCGTGCATCCACGGCCATGGCGCACCGTATTGCCGAAGGCGATGTGGGCGGCAGGGTGAGCATCGTGGGCCGCGATGAGACCGCTGATCTGCTGCGCGCAATGGACAGCATGCAGACCCGTATTGCCGCGGTGATTGCCAGCCAGCGCACGCTGGCGGCCGAACAGGAGCAGGGCAGCATGAGCTTCCGGCTGGACGACCGCGAACACCCGGGCGCGTTCGGTGATGTGATCCGCGCCAGCAATGCCATGGCCGAACAGACTGCGGCAGTGATCGGCCAGATCCTGGCCACGGCCAGCCGCTATTCGGTGGGCGACCTGGATGCACGCATGCCTGCCCTGCCCGGCGAACAGGCGGCGATCACCGCCGCGATGGAAACCACCCGCAGCAACCTGCTGGCGGTGAGCGTGGCCATCAACACGCTGGCAGAAGCGGCGGCGCAGGGTGACTTCAGCGAACGCGGCGATGCGGCCGCGTTCGACCATACGTTCCGCCAGATCATCGACCGCCTGAACCAGCTCTTCGACATCTGCGACAGCAGCCTGGCCGACATGGCCCGCATCCTGTCGGCCATCGCCGATGGCGACCTGACCGTGCAGGCCCGCGCCGACCAGCGCGGCGTGTTCGCGCAGATGGGCAACGCAGCCAATACCACCGCGCAGAATCTGCAGCGCATCATCCGCGGCATTCAGTCGGGTACGGAGGTGATCCATACCTCGTCGTCTGAAATCGCCAACGGCACCAGTGATCTGGCCAAGCGTACCGAGCAGCAGGCGGCCAGCCTGGAAGAAACCGCCGCATCGATGGAAGAGCTGACCTCCACCGTGCGCCAGAACGCAGAACATGCGCGCCAGGCCAATGCGCTGGCCGACGCCGCCGAACGCAGTGCAAGCGAAGGTGGCACGGTGGTGGCGCAGGTGGTGGACACCATGGGCCGCATCGAACAGTCATCCAACCGCGTGGCGGAGATCATCTCGGCCATCGATGGCATCGCCTTCCAGACCAACATCCTGGCCCTGAACGCGGCAGTGGAAGCTGCGCGTGCCGGTGAACAGGGGCGTGGCTTCGCGGTGGTGGCCAGCGAGGTGCGCACGCTGGCACAGCGCAGCGCGGCCGCGGCCAAGGACGTGAAAACGCTGGTGGAAGGCTCGGCTGCGGAAGTGCGCACCGGCGCCGGGCTGGTGCAGCAGGCGGGTGCGGCGATGAGCGGCATTGTCGGCTCGATCCGCCAGGTGCGGCATGCGGTGGCCGAGATATCGGCGGCATCGCAGGAGCAGTCGGCCGGCATCGAACAGGTGAACCAGGCCGTGGTGCACATGGACCACGCCACGCAGCAGAACGCCGCGCTGGTGGAAGAGGCGATGGCCGCGGCACGCGAACTGCAGTCGCAGGCGGGCGTACTGACGCAGGCGGTGTCGGTGTTTGGGCAGCAGGAACAGCGAGGGGTCGCCCTGGTCGATTGACCGGGGTAGGCCAGGCATTGACTGTTGGTTGGGGATGACCAGCCCTTGCGGTTGGCTGGGGCTGCCTGGCCCGCTGTTGGTGGGTGCCAACCTTGGTTGGCACCGCTCTTCGCGGAGACACTGCATCCACGCATGGCG
>PXOB01000542.1:0-14405 GCA_003012115.1 Trichothecium sympodiale
ACGTGAGCAGCTGGGGATCAGCGATGCGCTGGTAAGGCTGAGCGTGGGTGTTGAGGAGCTGGGGGATCTGCAGGTGGATCTGGAGAGGGCGCTGGCGGCGGGGAATCGTTGATCCATGCAGAAGCATGCCAATCTTCTGTTCCTGTTCCGCCAGCTGCTGGGGCGTGAGCTGGCCGCGCGCTACCGCACCACCACCCTGGGTGTTCTGTGGCTGGTGCTGCAACCGCTGTTGATGCTGTGTGTTTACACGCTGGTGTTCAGTGGCGTGTTCAAGGCACGCTGGGCCGGAGCCGCCTCCACCGGCGACTTCGCCTTGATGCTGTTCGCCGGCCTCGTTCCGTTCACTCTGTTGTCCGAAGTGCTGATCACGGCGCCGGGAATCATCGCGGGGCAGCCCAACTTCGTGAAGAAGGTGGTGTTTCCCCTGCCAGTGCTGTCGGTAGTGAAGGTCGCCGCCGCGCTGACTACGGCGGCCATCGGTCTGGCGATCCTGCTGGTCGCGCAGATCTGGCAGTCGGGCCTTCCCTCCGCCTGGGCACTCACCTCACCGCTGATCCTTCTGGAAATGACCCCCATGCTGCTAGCGATCGCCTGGTCGCTGTCGGCGCTGGGTGTCTACCTGCGGGATATCGGCCAGTTCGTCGGCATTCTCAGCAGCGTACTGCTGTTCCTCAGCCCCATCTTCTTCCCGGCACATGCAATGCCTGAAGCCGCCCGGGGCCTGGTGTACTTCAATCCGCTGGTCACGCCAATCGAACAGCTGCGTGCGGTGACCGTGCAGAACTCGGCTCCCGATCTGACCATGCTGCTGCCGCACTTCCTGCTTTCAGTGGTGGCGGCGATGCTGGCTTACGCACTCTTCCGTCGCCTGTCGCGCGGATTCTCGGACGTCCTATGAACAACCCGCAGAATGCCGCGATGAGCGGCAACCCGGACGCGGCCATCGAAGTGCTGGGCGTGACCAAGGATTACCCGGTCTACGCCAACCCGCGCGAGCGCCTGATGTCGCTGCTCAAGCCATCCGGTGACAGGGCCAGCCGCACCTTCCGCGCGCTTGATGGTGTCAACCTGGTCGTGCCCCGGGGGGAAACGGTCGGCATCATCGGTCGCAACGGGGCCGGCAAGTCGACCCTGCTGCAGATCCTGTGCGGAACCGTGCAGCCAACCTCTGGATCGATCAGCATCCGTGGCCGCTTCGCGGCACTGCTTGAGCTGGGCGCTGGTTTCAATCCGGACTTCTCAGGTCGTGACAACGTCTACCTGAGCGCGTCGCTGTTGGGGCTCAGCCGCAAGGAAGTGGATGACAAGCTGCAGTCGATCATCGATTTCGCCGATATCGGTGACTTCTTCGACCGGCCGGTCAAAACCTACTCCAGCGGCATGTATGTGCGCTTGGCATTCTCGGTGGCCATCCACACCGAGCCGGATGTACTGATCATCGACGAAGCGCTGTCGGTCGGCGATATCCGCTTCCAGATGAAGTGCCTTGCCCGCATCGAACAGATCCGTGCCCGTGGCGCCACCATCCTGTTCGTGTCGCATTCCCTGGAACAGGTCAAACGCTTCTGCCAGACCGCACTGTGGCTGGAGGGCGGTAAGGTGAAGCTGCACGGCGAGGCCAGTTTCGTCGCAGATCGCTTCCGCGATTACGAACTGGGCAAGGACCAGGTGGCCGGCGCGGTTGAGCAGGAGCGCGAACGACCGGCATCCGGCAGCATTCCTGCCCACCTGGAAACAGTGGCGTTGAGTACCGATATGCTGGCTCCGTTCGAGCCGCTGTCGGTGGACATCAGCTACACGGTCGGGGATGAAGCCGTGGACGGCCTGCTGCTGGGCGTCGCGATCAAAGGCATGGACGGCCTGCACATCTTTGGGCCGAACACCTATCTGGAGCGGGTGGCCATCCCCACCTCACGGGGCTCGCACCGGGTGAGCTACCACATTCCGTCAATGACATTGCTGACGGGTTCCTATCGTGTCGATGTCGGTCTGTTCACCGACAAGGGGCTGGTGTGCCTGGACTATCTGTCCGAAGCCAGCGTGTTCACCGTGGCCGCGCCGTACTTCAGCGAGGGCGTGGTCTATATTCCGCATGAATGGAAGGTCCATGAGCCCGACGCTCCTTGAAATACCCTTCGACCATTACCAGCGCTACGGTGCCGCCACGCATCTGTTGAAGGCGCTGGATCTGGCCGCGCCGCGTGTTCTGGAAGTCGGTGCCAATCGCCAGCGCCTGCTTGGGCAGTTCCTGCCGGATGCCTCCTTCCTGTACACCGACCTCCATGCCGAGGGCGACGAGCAGGATTTCATCGTTGCCGACGCGACGGCGCTGCCGTTCCCGGACCAGGGCTTCGATGCGGTGGTCTCGCTGGACGTGCTTGAACACATTCCCACGCCGCTGCGTACACGTGCTGCCGCAGAGATGGCGCGCGTGGCAGGTCGGGCGGTCATCGTCGGTTTCCCACCCGAGCAGGAGTGGGTCAAGGCCGCCGAGCTGGATGCGAACAACCGCTGGTTCGAGCTGTTCGGCGAAGACTATGTGTGGCTGCAGGAACACAAGGAGTTCGGCCTGGTCGACACGGCCGGGATCGTTGCCACATTCGAGGCCGCTGGCTTCACCGTGCTGCGTTTTGGCCAAGGCAATGCCGAACTCTGGGCCAGCCTGATGGGCGCGCATTTCATCAAGGTCAAGTACCCCGAGCTGGAGCCTCTGGTTGCCGCGGCAGACCGGCTCTACAACAGCCGCGTTTTCGCCGGTGACCACAGTGAACAGCCCTACCGGGAATACTGCGTGGCTGTGCGTCTTGAAAGCGACGCCGAACGCTTGCGGGCGGACCCGCCCTTCCAGGCTGGCCAGGACGAAGAAGCCACTGCGTTGCTGAAGGGTCTCGCCCGTGGCCTGCGCGACCTTGCCGTGCGCACGCGCAATTCGGAAGGCGAATGGGAAGCCACCGCGCGCGCACTTGATGCCTACATCGTCGATCTGGACTCAGCCAAGCGCGAATGGGGCGACACGGCCCGCTATGCGCTGGAACTGCAGGCAGCCAAGGATGCTGGTGATGCTCATTGGCTTGCGCAGCAACAGCAATGGGAACACCGCGACCGGCAGGGCCAGCAGGAACTGGCGATGGCCAAGGAGCGCAACGAGCAATTGGTCGCTGATGCCATTGCCTTTGAACAGCGTGCTGAACAGATCCGGCTACGGAGCGCGGAAGATCTCGAGCAGCATGCTGCGGCATATGCCCGCTCGCGCAGAAAATGGAAGATCGCGATGCTTGTGATTGGCGTGGTTGGCGTTGCAGCGGGACTGCTGCTGGGTTGGGCAGTCTTTTGATCCACCACCATCATCGCTGCAAGTATGTGCTGAACAATAGAGGAAACGCCTGATGTCCAAGCTGCGCAACCTGACCAGAGGGATCTATTGGGGCCTGCGCCGAGCGAAGGGGCAGCGCATTCCCCTGCGTTCCATCATTTCCGCCGTGGTGCGCGCATCGCGCAGGGGGCCGCGACATCTGGTGCGGGCCATCCTGGCATACGCCAATGGCTCCCATCCGTTGGTGGGTACGGCCACCACGGCAGATGCCTATGAGCAGTGGCTCAAGGCGCAGCCTGCGCTGCCGGTACCCGCCGACGCGGGCCTGATCAGCATCGTGATGCCGGTCTGCAACACGCCGGAAACGTTCCTGCGCGAGGCAGTAGCCAGCGTCGAGGCACAGACCTATCGCAACTGGGAGCTCTGCATCCACGACGATGCCTCCGACAAGCCGCACGTCGCACGTGTGCTTGAGGAGCTGGCCAAGCGCCTGCCGAACCTGCGTGTTTCCCGTTCGGAAACGCGCCAGGGAATCGCCGCGACCACCAATGCGGCCGTGTCGCTGGCCGAAGGCCGTTGGATCACCTTCCTGGACCACGATGACCTGCTGGAACCCGATGCGCTGGCAGCTGTGGTCGCCTGCCATCTGGAGACGACCGCTGACGTGGTCTACACCGATCACGACGTGCTGGGGGAAGACGGGCGCCTGCGCAATCCGTATTTCAAGCCTGACTGGAATCTGGATCTGTTCCTTTCGCAGATGTACCTGGGCCACCTGGTGAGCTTCGAGTCCGGCCTCGTCCGCCGGATGGGAGGCCTCCGAAGCGACTGTGATGGTGCCCAGGACTACGATCTTGTGCTGCGCTGCGTGGCAGCAGGTGCCAGCGTGGCACATGTGCCAAGGGTGCTTTACCACTGGCGCGCACATGCCGGGTCGACGGCCGCCAACGCTGCCTCCAAGCCCTACGCGCACCATGCAGGCCAGTTGGCATTGCAGCAGCACGTACAGAATGGTCACCCGGGCGCCCGGGTTGACGAGAGCGAGCAGTTGTTCTGCTACGACGTGCGCTACGCGTACGCCGATGAGGGTCCGCTGGCCAGCATCATCATTCCCACGCGCGATGGACTGGATCTCCTGCGGACCTGCGTCGAGTCGCTGTATGCCAAGACCCAGTACCGTGACTTCGAGATCATCGTGGTCGACAACGGGTCGACCCAGCCCGAGACCCTGGAGTGGCTGAAGGCCATGTCGCGGCGGCGCAACTTCCGGGTAATCGATGCCGATGTGCCTTTCAACTGGTCGGCGCTGAACAACCTGGCGGCACGTGAGGCGCGTGGCGAGGTCCTGGTGTTCCTCAACAACGATACTGAAGTCATCGACGGTGAATGGCTGCAGCGCCTGGCCGAGAACGCGCTGCGCCCTGACGTCGGCGTGTGCGGTCCGCTGCTGTTGTACGGGGACCGCACCATCCAGCATGCCGGCGTTGTGATCGGCATGGGCGGCTGGGCCGACCATGTGTTCAAGGGAGAGTCCCCGATCCACTTCCAGAACCTGTTCGTGTCGCCGGTGCTGCAGCGGCAGGTTCTCGCCGTCACCGGTGCCTGCATGGTGGTGGCGCGGGAGACGTTCGAGTCGCTGGGCGGGTTCGATGAGAGCTTCATCGTCTGCGGCAGTGACGTCGAACTGTGCCTGCGCGCGCACGAGCGGGGCCTTGCGACGGTCTACGTGGCGCGGTCGGTGATGATCCATCATGAATCCAAGACCCGCGATCCGCGTGCGATTCCCGAAAGCGATTTCGTGCGTTCTGCGCAGGCGTATTCCCCATATCGCGAAGAGGGTGATCCGTTCTTCAGCCCCAACCTGGATTACATGGCATCGTCTCCGCGTCTGCGTGGGGGCGCGCAATGAGCCGCATTGGAAACCTGTTGCGGCGCATTGCCGCACGCTTGGACGCCAGCGCTCCGGGCACTCCCACCCCCAGTACGAACGTTGCCGAGATCACTCCCTGCACACCGCGCAATGACCCGTGGGTGGGTAAGCGGCTGAACCTGGTGCTGCCCTCGATCAACAAGCAGCACTACTTCGGTGGCATCCATACGGCCGTGCTGATCTACCGCGAACTGTGCCGGCATTTTCCGGCGTCGCGGATCATCCTGGTGGACAGTTCGCCAGATGAAGAAGCGCTGTCGCGCTTCTCCGACCATGCCCTGGTACCCGCGGACCAGACGTCATCGGCGCTGCGCCAGATCGTGCCGTTCAGTGATCGCTACCAGAAGACGCTACCGGTAGCCGGCGAGGATATCTGGGTTGCCACCGCCTGGTGGACTGCGTATGCGGCCCAGCGCATGTCGCGGTGGCAGGGGGACAATGGTGGCGTGGACCGCCCGATGGTCTACCTGATCCAGGATTTCGAGCCGGGCTTCTATCCGTGGTCCAGCCAGTACGCGCTGGCGTTGAGTACCTATCGCCGTGACCGGGACATCGGCATCTTCAATACTGGCCTGCTTGCGGACTTCTTCGAGCAGCACGGCCTGCGCTATGCGCAGCGTTCCGTGTTCGAACCGGTACTGCATGATGGCCTGCGCCCGGCACTGCTGCAGGTGCGGCAAGCGCCTGCTCCGCGCAAGCGCCGCATCGTTGTCTATGCGCGCCCAGGTACGCCGCGCAATGCGTTCGAACTGATCTGCGAGGGCCTGCGCCTGTGGGGCTGGAAGGATCCGCGCGCAGCGCAGTGGGAGGTGGCTGCGCCGGGTGAGCTTCAGGCCGATCTCGATCTGGGGCCGTTCGCACTGAAGGCCTTGGGAAAACTGGGTATCGACGCCTACGCGGAGCTGCTTTCCACCTCTGCGATCGGCCTGTCGCTGATGGTCTCCCCACACCCGAGCTATCCCCCGTTGGAAATGGCGGCCTTCGGCATGGGTGTTGTGACCAATCGCTACGACAACAAGCAGTTGGATGAAACAACGGCCAATGTGGTGTCGCTTGAGTCGATGACGCCAGAAGCAATCTGCGACGCCTTGATTGAACAGATCGATTTCTGTGAGGCCCGGGGAATGTTGCCGGGTATGATCGCTGGCGAGAACGATGCGCTGCTGCAGGTTGGCAGCTTTGACCAAGTGGCGGACGACGCGGCAGCTGCGCTGGGACTGTCGATATAGAGGCAATGGACCTGTAATGCTCAAGAATGGTTTTGCCTGGCCGGGGAGCGGCCAGTTGCTGCGATCGGTGCCTGTGCTGACCGCGCTGGTGATGTTGCTGCTCGCCTCGCCCTTCATCCACAGCTTCGACCAGGGAAGATTCCTGATCCTGCTGGGAATTTCCCTTGCAGGTATGGGCTGGTTGGGTGGAGTGTGCGCCCGTGTGTTCAAGCTCGAGGTAGTAATTGCGTCGCCGGCCCTGTTCACTCGAATCCTGCTGGGTCAGGTAACGTTGGTCGTGCTGTGGTTGGTGCTCTCGCCGTTGACCCTTTTGTGGTCGCACGGGCTTGGCCTGTCCTACGGCCTCCCGCTGGCTATTCTGGGGTTGATGGCGGGGACGTTATGGTGGCGTCGCGCGCAACTGTCCGTCTGGAAGCATGCGTTCTCCAGTGTTGACGGTGTATGGCTGCTGATCGCTCTCCTTGCCGTCATGGTCCTTCTGAAGGCAGGTGCGCACTATTCGCTGCGCGCGGGGGCACTCGGCTTGGATACTCACCAGCACATTGCTTTTACGCTGGATCAGTTTACTGCGGGCTATCCGAAGCTGTCGGCGGGTCATACGCTGTGGCTTGAAAAGTACCCGAAGATGCTGCATGTGCTGGCCGCCCTGTGGGCTTGGCCTGGGTTTGGCCTGCACATCGGCCCATTCCTGAAGATCCAGCCGGTTCTGCAGGCCACCGTAGCAGTCTTCGCCGTGGCTGAAGTCGTACTGCTCTGGATGCGGCAACGACAGCTGTCGGTGACAATGTCCCGTGCCTGGGCTGTCATGCTGGTGGTCATTCTGGGGTACTGCATCCTGCGTGGCACCAGCTTCCTGTATCCGGTAGATGATCTCAACAGCACCGGTCGTCTGGCCGCCATCGCCACACTGTTGTTCCCTATGCTCTGCGCGATGCTGTGCTGGCTGGAACCAGCAAATGGTGGTCGACCCTGGCTGTTGGCTTGGCTCAGTCTGCCGCTCGCTGGAGCGATGGCGGCCAAGTTGAATCCTTCGCTCGCTATTGGCTTTGTAAGTTTCTCAGTGCCGGCATGGGTGCTCCTGGCGCTTCCCTTCTGGTTCCGGGTGGATGGATTGCGCGGCAAGCTTGGCATGCCGCTTCTTGGCTTGCTGGTTGGAGCAATACTAGGGGTGTTGCTGCTGCTGACGGATCCTTACTACCTGCAGTTGCTGGCCGAGGCCTCGCCAGTGGTGCGCCAGTTCGTCGAGCAGACGTTGGGGCTTCGTCTGCTGGTGGCTCCCGCAGAACTGGGGCGGTCCTCTGCAGAGTTCGTCAACCGCTTGTTCCAAGTGTTGCCTTGGGAGCTGTGGTACGGCCCGCAGCCTTCAATTGGAGGGCAGTACCTGCCCGATTCACAACAGGTGGTTGCCCATACACTCCTCCCGCTGACTCGTCCATTTGCCATGTTCACCCTTATGGTGGGCATTGCGATGCTGACAATCGCTCCCGCTTCGATCCGCGGTCGCCGGGCCTTCGGTCTGTTGGTCATCACCCAGCTTGCACTGGCGGTGGCAGTTGCCGTCGCCCTGAGGGTTTCCAATATCACTACTCTGACGCTTGGGCATGACACGCTGGAAGCGAGCCTGCTCAGCACCTACACCCAACGCTACATTGGTCTACTGGCCATGTACGCTGTGTTTCTGCAGTGGATCCTGATACTGGCGACACTGGTCATGGCAGTTGATGCGGGAATTCAATGGCGCACCCCTCGTCTGCTGCAAGGAAGGGCGATGGACCTCGTTGGCCGGTACGCGATGGCGGTGGCAGCACTTGCCGTGGTGGCCAGTTTCATCAGCGTCGATATCAAAGGGGTGACACCCGCAGACCAGGGGTGGACGTTCCCAATCAACGAGGCCGATGTGCGTGCCTTCCGGGCTGCCGAGCGTGCGCTGCCTGATGACGCCGTGGTGCTGGCTCCAGCCTATGCCATTGTTCTTAATGGCCGTGAGGACTGGGTTCTGCCTTCCATGTACGTAACCCCATACCTGCCATTTGCAAGCCGCGACTATTTGTTCAACGTCAGGCTCGGGTCTGGGTATGGGTTCTTCGCCAAGGATCTTCGCTCGATGTTCTGCCGCTCGCAGGTGAGGCAAACCCGTGAGATCCTGCGAAAAGCCGGGGTGACCCACTTGTTGGTGCATCGCTGGGAGGGGCAGGGGGATGAGAGGGCACTGGATGGACAGTACTGCTTGACCGGTTACCGGCAATTGGGCGCGGCTGGCAAGCCAGTGGCGACCGGTCCCGATGGTCTCGTGTTCTATCGTCTGGATCCTTGAGGTCAAGTTGGGCAATAACAAAGAGGAGAGGCATATGCTCGGAAAGTCTGACAGTGCGCTGAAGCAGGGAGTGCAGGCAATTGCCGTGGTCATACCGAGCTACAAGGTCACCCGGCATATCCTGGGCGTCATCGCCGGGATCGGTCCTGAAGTGGATGCGATCTACTGCGTCGATGATGCCTGTCCTGAGCAGTCTGGACGTTTCATTGAGCAGAACAACACGGATCCCCGCGTTCGCGTGCTTTATAACCAGGTCAATCAAGGGGTGGGCGGTGCAACCATGACTGGCTACCGCCAGGCGGCTGCTGACGGCATGGCCGTCATCGTCAAAATTGATGGCGATGGCCAGATGGACCCTGCACTGCTCCCGTCGTTCGTTGCCCCGATCCTCAATGGTGAAGCCGATTACACGAAGGGGAACCGATTCTGGGATCTCTCCCAGATCAGCCAGATGCCCCTGCTTCGTCGCTTCGGAAACCTGGGACTCTCGTTTCTGGCCAAGGCCTCGAGCGGCTACTGGCGGTTGTTCGACCCAACCAATGGCTACACCGCCATCCATGCGGCAGTTGCCGAACGCTTGCCGATGGAAGCGATCAGCACGCGTTACTTCTTTGAGACCGACCTGCTTTTCAGGCTTAATGCGATGCAGGCAGTGGTTCAGGACGTGCCCATGGATGCGCGCTACGGCGACGAAGTGAGCAATCTGAAGGTCAGTCAGGTGCTTGGTGAATTCGCGCTCAAACACGCCAGGAATTTCTGCAAGCGAATCGCCTATCGCTACTATCTGCGCGATCTGACCATTGCATCGCTCGAACTGGTTGCCGCATTCGTTCTGCTCGGGGGCGGGATCATATATGGGGGCTGGCATTGGATTGTCGCTGCGGAGGCTGGCGTGTCTGCGCCGGTGGGAACCGTCGTGCTTCCCGCCATCGCTATTGTCAGCGGCCTGCAGTTCCTGCTTGCCTTCCTCAGCTACGACATCGCCAATCAACCCGTTACGCCGGTGCATCGATCACTGATGGGGCTGCGCCGCTGACAGGCTCTCCCATCGTGGTCAGGTGAGCAGAAAGAACCAATTCTTTACGCTGGTTGTGCCGATTGGCCGCCTGCTAATATCGCCCCACTCGATTCCCCCCCCCTGGGACGTGCAGGCTGATACCGCCGCGCAGCAGGGTAGTGGGTACTCATGCAGAGTATCTGCGCCCATGTCCACACCGAACCTGCAACTTCTGGAAATAAAATGGACAACAACGGCACATCGGCACGTGTATCAGCCCTGACGAAATGGGGGTGGGGCGCTTCGGTCGTCGCTGGCCTGCTGCTGGTGCTGCTGCTGACCCCGTTTGCTTCGCCCATGCCCAGTGCGGGCTTGGATGGCTCCTGGTCCTTCGCCATGAATGTCGCGACCGCCGAGCACCTCCGCTTCGGCAAGGACATTATCTTCACCTTCGGTCCTTGGGCATCGGTCTATACCAACGTCTACCACCCAGGTATCGATAGCCTGATGATCGGCGGCTCTCTCTTGATCGCAGTCGCGATGTCGGGCGGCCTGTTTGCGGTCGCTCTTCCGCAGCGCCGCTTCCTGCTGCTGCTTTTCCCTCTTGTTGTTGGCCTGATCTGGTTGCCTTATGGCAGTGGCTGGCGCGACGCAACCCTTATGCTGCTGCCTCTGTTGCTGCCGTTGGCAGTTGCACGGGGCATCGAAACGGGGCGGCAGCACATAGGCATTCTGTGCCTGCTTGCCGCGGCGATTTCGATACTGCCGTTGGTGAAGGGCAGTTTCAGCCTATTGGCCGCAGGCTCGAGCCTGGTTGCTGTGCTGATGTGCTGGCGAACCTCGCCGCGTCTGGCCATCGCAATTGTCGTCACCGAAGTAGTGGTGATGCATGCTGCATGGCTGATCGCTGGCCAGACGCTGATGGATCTGCCGGGTTACTTCATTGCCCAAGCTCCAATCGTTTCCGGCTACACCAATGGCATGTCGGCTTCTGGCGATCCGAAGTTGACGAGCCTTATCCTCTTCCTGGCAACGGCGGTCCTGCTGGTTGGCATATCCGCTTTCGGCAATGTGCGGCGCCGATGGTATGCGCCGATTCTGTTTGGTCTCTATCTGTTCGTCACTTTCAAAGCTGGCTTCGTCAGAGGAGATCAGGCGCACGCAATGATCGCGTCGACCGGGTTGTTGCTGCTCGGCCTGCTGCTTTGTATTGCGCCAGGCAGCGAGCGTGGCAGAGGTATTGCCGCGCTCGCCGTCGGCGCACTAGGCTCTGTACTGATCGTGTTCTCGTACAGCATTCCTGACCCTGCGGTGGCACTGGCCAATTTGGGCGATGCAGTCAAGATGCCTGCGAAGGGTCTCTGGCAGCGCCTGTCGGACCGTGAATCGCTGGACCGCAGTTTCGAGCATCGCATCGCCGAGTTGCGAGCACAGTCTCCCTTCTCCTCGCAGACAGGTGAGGTAGATCTGTACTCTTATGATCTCACCTTGGTGCTGGCTGCAGAGGGCCTGAAGTGGAAGCCGCGCCCCATTCTGCAGAGCTATACCGCTTATACGCCGTCATTGATCCGCACCAATGCCGATCATTTGCGCAGCAATCCTCCGGCACAGATCTACTTCAACGCAGACACGATTGATCGTAGGTATCCTGCTCTGGAAGATGGTGCCAGTTGGCTTGACCTGCTGGGCAGCTTCAGGGCGCAGCGGGTCGATTCCGGGTATGCCGTGCTTGGACGTCGCGCGGGACCGGCCACGCCGTTGCAGCCGCAGCCTGCTAAGGAGATCGAAGTCCCTCTCGGCCAGGAAATTGCCGTGCCAGGTTCGCAAGGACCGGTCTGGGCGAAGCTGGACATTCAGCAGACTCTTCTTGGGAAGCTGCATGGTGCGCTGTACAAATCTCCCCAGCTGGTGCTGTCGGTACGCTATGACACGGGAGAAGTTGCAACGTTCCGCATGATCGCAGGCATGGCATCCACCGGCTTCCTGCTGTCGCCGACGGTCATTGATGCAACCGGATTCGTTGCGCTTAGCTCGCACTATCGCGACGACCTCCTGGGCGACCGCAAAGTCGTCGCGATGAGTGTGCGTGGTGAGAGCGGTACGCGTTTCATGTGGAAGGGTTCATATCGGGCGACGTTAGCACCCTTGGATATTCCGATGACGACAGATGCAGATCGTGCGTTGACGGGCACATGGAAGGAAGGGCTGGCCTCTGAAGCCTACACGGTGGGCGGCAACTGCAATATCGAGGAGGTCAGCGGACAGAGCGTCACTGTCGAACCCATGGCGCTGCCGGGCCGTCTGTTCAAGGTGCGTGGCTGGGCTGCGGTGGATGCTGAAAAGGGCGTCCCCAACCAGGGTACTTCTTTGCTCGCCGCGCTGCCTGGCGGCCATACGCTTGTGCTGCCTGCGAGGAACGTGCCGCGTCTGGATGTATCTGATCATTTCAAGAAGCCGGCGCTGGCCTATGCCGGGTATGAGGCTTATGTAGATGTGCGGAAGCTGCCCTCGGACGTGCACTTCCGCGTGCTGCAGAGCGATGGCGATCGGTGGCTGATCTGCCATCCGCCACTGCTGACCATTCATCGTACCGATACCTTGCCCGCGCCCCCCAACGACTGACCGGGGGCCCTGGTTGCTGCTGCTGGGTAGCGTTGCTGCTCAGCGGCGGAAGGAAAGCCGTTTGTGTCCGATGTAGCTGGTGATGGCCGGGATCATCACGCCAATTGCATGAGCGATGGTTTCGTTGTGGAAATCGATTCTCATTGCGGGCAGCAGCCAGTGTGCGGTGATCAGGCTGGCCAGGACTGTCTGCCCGACCGCAGCCAGATTGATCAGCAGGAACCACAGGAACTGATGATGCAGACGATTACTGGACTCGCTGAATACAAATAACTTGTTGAGTGAGAATGCAGTGATCAGGCCGAGGCAGAACGCCAGCAGGATCGCCGGTACATAAGGCATCCAGTGGCTGAGCAGAATGCGCGAGCCGACATTGACCAGGGCGGCAACGCCGCTGGCCATCAGGAAGCGCATGAACTGGGTGGAGGGCGCACGTACGTTCATGCCGGTTCTGCCATTGGGTTGTTGCCGCGGACAGTACCGTGGGCTGGTGCAGCAGTTGTCATTTCTTCTCGTCTGGCACTGCCGTTTTCACCTCGATCTTCCAATCGTAGGGATTGACGGGGATGGTATGCGGTCCTGGCTGGCTGAGCTGCGCGGACTGTCCTTTCCAATCGAAATCCTTGAAAGGCGCCCGGCGTAGGTACTGCGCATTGGTCAGGGCGAACAGGCAGATCAACGCGGTGGTCATTGCGGTGGCATTGACGCGGCTGCGCCGTGTATGACCACTCAGCGCAAGCCATACAGCCCACCACCATACCACCTTCGCCAGATAGAAATAGCGGTCGCCGCTGAGTGGTACAAGGGCTGCTGGATCAGTCATCCTGAGCATTGGCACGAACGTCTCGACGACGGCAAATGCAATGAAACCGAGCACCGTCAGGCGTGCATGGCCGTCGATACGGCGCGCCAGCAGCAGCGTACCGATCAGCAGGCCGTAAAGCAGCAGCCAGGCCGTGCCCGTAAGGAAGTCGCTGCCGAATATATGCGGCGGCACCAGTTTGGTGAACGTTGTGTCGAATACCCAGGTCGGCGCCATTCCCGCCAGACGCTGGGCTTGGGGATAGGACTGGATGACTGCGGCCTGCACGATGCCACCGATGGCGGTCGCGGCAATGGCCGGCAAGTCGCGATTGGTCATGAATCCAGACAGCGCGCCATTGAAGGGATCAATGCGCATACGTGCCGCCAACCAGGAAGCAGCCGTGATCGCGCCGATGACCGCAAGCAGCAGGGTGGAGAACGGCCCTGTGAGAGCAATGAGCATGATGACGGACGCGCGCAGCCAGGGGGTGATGCGCGATGTCGTAGCCTGCACCGGCAGCAGGCAGCAGACCGCCATCGCAAATTGCAGAAACCACTGGACGTTGGTGAGCGTGCCGAAGATTTCACCGTTGGTTGGTACCGCCAGCATCGATAGCGCCACGATCCACGCGGGTACAAGCCCGCGGAGGCGTCTGCAGGTATAGGTGATGGCCATCGTCGAAAGCAGGATGGCTGTAGCGTTGTAGATCAGTGGGGCTTTGGCAACCGGCAGCCAAGCAGCGATCCAGGCAACCAGGCGGGGTATCGCTAGCAGGTAGCCGGCATACGGTTCGAACAGCTGGGGCAGCACAAGGCCGTACTGGTCGGTGAAAAAAACGGTGGCATCTTCGGCCCAGAACTGCGGCAGGCTCAGCGCGTCGTTGCTCTTGTAGGCCATTACGAAGAGAACGACCAGGAATGTTCCCAGCCGCTCCCCCCGTGTGCCTTCCCGGCGTCCGGGCGTGATCAATGATAGTGAGGTCATGGGCAAGCCATCAGCAGAAGGAGGTCGGATTCCGCAGGCAGCGACGCGTGACTACTGGCCGGCGGTTGCATGGTCCGGAGGCGAACCGGCGGCAGCCGCCGCCAGTGCCGCCCCCACCGCAATGCTCTCGTTGATCGAGCGATCTTCCGGGTAGTAGTACGCCGTATCGGCCATGAAGAAGCCCTGCAGCGGCGGCTTCCTCTGCGGCAGC